>CAJPEV010002042.1:0-51816 GCA_905338385.1 Darwinula stevensoni
ATAGATTAATTGCTATATGTCCTCTTCTTCTGGGCTAGGAGCCAGTCATAGCCTGCCTGTTACCTTGGGTGGCTATTGCTAGGGAAGGCATCACTGTTTTACTTTAATTCAATCTATATATATATGTATAATATAAAATATAAAATATAAAATTTTCGCCATTATGCTACACTGGTTGTAGGTTGCACGGGCCGATTACCCGGTAGCCGATCCGATAGGCCCGATTCACGTCATGGCCCGCACCGACCCGAAACTCGAATTCCAACGAAAGATTCCGCTCGACTCTACCCGACCTTAAGAAGGATCGTGAGAAGTTCGGCCCTAGACGGTCCGCGGGTCGGGTCGGGGCGTTCGGGCTGGGCCAAAGCTGTACAGGGCTATAGCCCCCGATTTCTCCAATAGCGAAACGAGTACTGTTTTATCCATGAAACATTTCGAACTCTTTCTTCACTCCCTGGAATGGAAAACTGGAAGGGACTACAGAACGGCAGTGTTACAAGGTGCGCCAAATGAGAGGGAACATTGGGAAAAAGTCATCCTATTCCTAGGTCCGAGGGTTAGGCTTGGGCCTATCCCACATCAGTCCCTCCAGCAATTTTATTTGTGAATCGGATCTGAACTTATGTCACGACTCTTTACATTAACTGGGTGTCGCGAGCGATTAGGTAACAGGACGACGTTATGAACTATCCATTTTTCACCCCGATGCTACCCCTGGTAGAGCTTGCACGGGTCAATTTCCGGTACCTGGGGTCCAGGCTCTATCTTCATTTCGACGTTTTACAAGTGTCACACTCTTGAAAAGGCTAAATGCAACTGCCCATGGAAAAATACGGGCTCAGGAAGGTACAAACGAATGTTTACCTTGGCACTTGTCGATAGTCATTGGCTAAAGCAAGACGGCTTCGAAACTGTCACTCTTCGATCTTGAGAGGCTTCGGCCCAATTCCAGTCATGGGCCCGCACCCGATCCGAATCCCGAATTCCAACCCAATCTCACGGCCCACACCCTACCTTAAAAGCTGTAACTTACGTTTTTCTGCATATTTCTTCATAATTCCAAGTTGTTTTGCTAAAACAGGTGGTCGTCGATAGTCGATTGACAGGAGAAAATTTATTGGAAGAGAAAGAGCCCTAGAAGGCACTAACTGTCTCATGCCCGTCTAAAACTCATACTTCCATTATTTGCATTCATGGTCAAAAAGTTTACTATTTCCCTTCTCACAGATTTCATGCATAAATAAGATTCCAGTCATAACACGGAGTTTCTATGGTCTCAGACGAGAAGAACGATAACATGCACATGTTAAAATTCCGCCCTCCTCGACCTGAAGATGGATTGTGAACAGCTCGGCCATAGACGGCCCGCGGGTCGGGTCGTGAGGGAGGGAGCGATCGGGCCGGACCACGGCCTGTGCAGGGCTCTAAGCCCAGGTTCCTCCACTAGCGAAAACGCCTGCTGTTTACCCACACAAATTCGGAATTTCTTTCCTCTCTAGAACTACAGAACTGGATTGTTTACTCCATAGTGGAAAGTCATGAAAGGCTTAGCAGCACTGTTAAAAATAACGTGTTTACAAAATCATGAGCGTTTGTTTACGTGTTTACGCGTTCACTTGGGTGATTAACTCATTCATCCACTGTTCCACAGAAACTTAAAAAAAAAGACAGCGAAATTTTAATAGAGAACCTGGACCCCGATAAAGCCGATACTCAGGATATGCATTGAATGTTGTGTTCCGATCGGTTTTGAATTGAAAAATACTGTACCAATTTTTGAAGTCAATTTCTAATATTCATGTCCTAACATTTCTAAGATGTTTCACGTTATTCAATTAAAATCAAGATGCCAAATGTCAATAGCTTCTGTTCTATGGTGGAGTTCAAAACATTTTCCTTAAGACCATATACCTTCAGGATATTAAGGATTGAATATTTGCGGTAAAATCTGGAAATTAATACATTGTAATTTCACGCAATTTGCGCGGGGCTCTACTAGTCCATAATAAACAGAGAGAACGAGACATGGAGAGATTGCCTGCTCCCACGTAGAAAGGTTGTTAGTCGAACTGCTAAAATGACACATCTGGCATCCTTGTTTACCTCTTTCATGCACGGGGAAAATTATCACCGGGGATGGATGCACGACCGCTAAACTAACTGTAGCAGTCGCAAATGAACTCCCGTTTTGAAATCGTCCTATGTTCAAATAACAGAAGATACATTATTCTCCTCCAGCCTCATAATTTTCCCATCTTCCTCATTAGTCACTTCTTGTGCAACTCAGGCCGAAAAGGTTTTAGTCCTCCCCTGCCTTGAAAATAGGCTAATGCTTGGATGCAAATTTGTGGGACGTCTCCAAGGTTATGAGAAAAAAAACCCTCATACAGAATCAAGCTATATATATGACGCAAGGATAGGCGAGCACATTCAGTCTCAGTTCGTCCATTTCGCCTTCCACATCATGTGTGACTACGCTATCGAGTGCTTCTTCACTTCTCAATCAGCGTTGTCTATTTTTTATTATTATTATCGAAGCTGCCGCATTATCCGTATCTTAATGCATGTTTCACTCGGTTTTATTATTCTTCTTACTTTATTTTATATAACTTTTTTTGTTGCTGAACTGTACGGCATTGTAAGGGCATTGAACATTTAAATGCCCTCATGATTAGATTAAGAAGTAGGTCTTGAGATTTTTCATTGCATTATATATGATATGAGAATCTGTATGTTATCTTAGTAAAGAACTAGTCCCGAAAAAATTACTATTCAGTGCAACTCACTTAAGAATGGGTGAACATTCATCCCTGAAACCACTCGCTCCACCAAGTTCAAGCAGTAACGAAGGATTTCGGAGATCCAAATGCCATTGGCTATTAAAGTTCTTCTATCAGTGGGAACTGCAAACTCCTTTGAAACCGAGTATCATAAAATTCCAGAGCAAAAGGAAAGGGATGGAAATATGGTAATAAGAGAAGGAATCGCATATGTGAAGAGGTTTAAAACAATTATACAAGGTGTTATAAAAAAAAACGATGCCAAATAATTTTCGCTAATAATGACGGTACCTTTCATCAGATCCACGAAATTTTCTTAAATAATGCAAGCGAAAAGCTAATTACCTAATTTTAGGAAAGTTGAGGAATTGCATCACATTCGTTGCCCGTTCAAACTTAATAAGTAAAAATGTATGCCGTGCAAATTCGTTGATGTGTTTGCCTTAGCCAATGAAGCAAAGGAGTTTGTGTGTGCTTCATCAAAGAGACAGATGTGGTCTTCTTCTCCGTACGTCACCTATTTGATAACGTATTGTTGCCCATTTTGAAGGAATTTCATGCCTTGTATTGGCCACACATTTCGTTATCAAATTTGGCAACAAAGGAACATCACGACATCTGAATTTTTAGTTGTACACTCATACTTCTGTCGATTTCTCCGGCTGAGGCAAACGCGCCAACGGGCTTGTACGGTAGAGATTTTTAAGTATCAAGTTTCAACTGGCAGAAAACGTGATACAGTGCTTCAATTTTTATTTTCTTTCATACTCTATTTACCTGCAGTATTAATTTTAAAAATGCGTCGATCCCATGAAAAGAAATGCCATTATTAGCATAAATGATTTGGCAGTTTTTTTTTAAGGCCGTATAATTCTAAGCAACGGGTTTCACATTTCACGTTTTATGCGTCGTATGTGTCAATGCTTAGGAGGCACGCGTAGAAACGCCCATCCACTTATATTATGAGTTTTTGCAAAACACAAGATAGTATTAAATTGAACTCTTTCCAATTCCATATGTTGTCCTAATGTTTTGTGAAACCCTTGGTTGTTAGTGGATATGTGCTTGCCCGCATTGACGAACAGGACGCATCCCAGTTAGCAATTTATCCCCGCGCCTAGTATGGCTTATCTCCGTGGTTTGCTTGATACAAGCATGAGCCAAGTACATCAGAACACACATGCATCCATGGGTGGCATGAGCATGGGTCGTAGCGGAAATTTCCGCGTTATCTGTGGCACCCTCATTGGTTGGCCAAATATGGCTTATGTGTGGAGCACGTTATTGACAAAAGGAACCAGGCTGATCATTCTGCACGTAGAAGTATGGCACCAACGTGGCGTATGCGTGGGCTACTCCATAAATGTCCGCTTTTTATGCGGCAACCTGCTACAATGGTGAAGAAATTTCCATTTACAGTACTTGTACTGCTGGAACAGGTATAACCCCTGCCTATAATTGATATACCCCTGAAACATTCTAATTATAGTTCGTTTCATGGGAAGACACACTCTATTATAGCGAATCCGCAAATTGAATCCATACCCGTGTGGCACAGCAACGTCGAATAGAGGTTGCATGTACGTAGATATATCGACCTGGAAACGTTGAGAGTATACGTAGATTCGACGTGGAAATGGGAATATGTTCTACGTGGATTAAACGTAGATTAGTTAACGTTTTTCTTCTGTGGCTTTTGCAGTGACTCCTTCCCTTGTAGAGATTCGCAAGAAATACATTCCAACCAAAAAATTCTCAAACACAAGAGATTGATTCCTTTAGCCATTTTACACAATTACTCCTCATATCATTTCCAGAATGTCAACATGAACCACAACCAAAGAAACGACATTATCCTCTTAAAGCAGGATTCATCAGAGTATCACTCTGTTCCACTAGTTCCAGCTCCTGACATTCATATTCTCTAAATATCAGTCACTATGAACTGCAAAACTAAGAAAACAGGGTTCGTTAATAATAACATCCTGAAATCCAGAGATTTATATTCAGATGAGGGAATATTGAATGTGAACTGATGCACTTCTATTATGAGCATATTGAAGGTCTGTCAAGGAATCCAGTGAGCCTTTCTGGATTACTTAAATAGATAATGGAGAGCTGCAAGGATTCACTTTTAACTTCACTTTCAACTTAACTTGCCCATTCAGCTCTTCAGATTATAACTTTTGCACCTCAATATCAAGAGCAAAAACTGAAATAATCTAATGCTGGATGAGTCAGCTAATAATTCCTATATACTGGACTATCCATAAGTAAGTGCTAGTTCCTTTCTCTTGAAAAATTGCATTTAAAATATAACAGACAACTCATGCAGAAATTCAAATATGATGTAATGCTGGGTATTTTTTAGAGTGGCAACACAATTTTTAGAATTAAAACTCCATTCTTCTCAAGGAATAGCATGAAAATACCAGGAAGAAGAATGGTGTACCAAAAAAATGCCCTTCTTGTGGAGACTGGACAATTTTCAATTCAAATGACCCATCTTACTGCCTCTATTTCTTCATTATATTTTACTTCTCATGTTTACAAAAAATTGGTATTTCAATTTAATACCAGAGCAACTGAATGGGTCTGATGAAAAGCTACCAACTCTTTAAACCTTAATGGAAGTAGGTATCAATTTACTTGTTCTAGACATTCAGCATGCTTTTTTTATGAAGGCAGCATACTGGTCGATCATGTCATTAAATAACTTACACCAATCAATTTAAAAGTTTTGGTACTCATAGTTCCTGAAGTCTCATGAAAAGCAATAGGCCAATCTAAAGTGAAAATTGTTTGGTTATTGCACAAGTCTGTCAGCTGGGTTACACATAATCTAGCTAATAATACCAACGGGTCCATGAATGGATTAGAGGCGTCTCTAAGTTAAACTGCAGGTAGGATTGGGTTTAGTCCTGAGGACATGTGAAAGATGCGGAAGATGGACTATGAGTTGAGACCTATCCACTACGAAAGTGATTTTGTTCTTCAAGGAGGCATGCAGGTCTACCCTTGGCGTCTCCACCGTGGGAACTTTGACCTTAAGTGTACAGTTTCCCAAGGATTTTGCCTTATTCAGCACGGAATAGAGTAGCGCAACGAAATGGAAAGAGAGTTAGGGACATAGTACGTAGACTGGCATCACGGAAGTTGAAGCCTATGCTGCATATAACACTGCCATCGTCGTTCCCACATAAAATCCACGTCGAACCGAGGTATATATGTCACACGGGTAATATCCTCATTCCACTTTCAGGACGAACACATTTTTAATATGGATATCCCATCAATGTTATAAACCTCCTTTCGGAGAAGATGACTCTGTACAAGTAAACTGTTCTCATCGGGTATATCTGTTTCTACAGTATGTGGTCTGGACTCCATGAATCGGTCTCGAACATGGGGATAAAAAATGATGAAATGCCCGCGTTTATTGGTTCCTATAATGAGACTTGGGGGGACATTTTGTAAGCTACTAAACACAAATGTGAGCCACGATTCCAGGGGAAGAGGGAAGGGTACTTTTATATACAGTGCGAAAAGCGAGACTCAGTTCTTCCATGAAGGGGAACTTCAACATTTCCCCTCTAAAACTTTTAAGTGCATAGTAGGCACAGCACCTGTGCGTGAAACATCCTCGTCCATCAAGGGTGGACTAAGTGTGCAAGATTTTCCTGAACCACAGGTAAGGTAGTCAAAACAGTGAAATGTCACAGAAACGCCACAGCTATCGCAAATAGGCCGATCTATGGCCACACACTGCTGACTGGGACGGCACGCGAATTGGAAGAGGCCTGTAAGTGAGCAAGAATGCTGAAAAATGACAACGACCATACTGTGTGAGACTAGATCGCGTCATACTAGATTATAGGGAATGTTGTACAAGCATGTGAAGCGGCAAAAATCTACTATGAAAAGACTATGGTCCACCGAGCGCATGTGAAGCAGGACAGATTAGATTGGCTTGCTTTTACATCACTGGAACAGGTGTCAGAGAACTTCGCGTCGGTTTCGTAATCAATAGCAGCCTCTCACTTCAAGCAATTTTCGGTTGTAGAGTTCTAAGCAATGATACCGGGTTTGGACCTTTCATTTTCTTAGCAAGTCACGTGTTTCCATATGACATGTTCTTTTTCTGTGTGGTGTCAGATGCTCTCCTCATTCGGCTTCGTTATCCTTCCTCTGCTTGCCTCGACCTACGATGTACTTCCGAGGACTCCCTTCCTAGGACATCCTAGGACTCCCATTCATGGACATCCTAGGACAGATATAAGCGAGAACCCTCCATATACATCCGAGATCAGTGAGTGCAGTTCACCCTTTGTCTACCACCAACCGTCCAACCAATGTCAACGACTTCTGGAACAAGCCAACTGCCAAAAGGGCGAATGGCTTGTCTTAAACAGAGACACCATGGAGCCAGAATGCCAATACCGACCTTGTGACATGTCCCAACTTCCCCTTGGTTCGGATCCATACCTCTGCGTCTCCATCGACAACCCCGGAGAACACTGTGGCCTTAATCAGGTCCTGATTGCGGATCGATTCGGTTTCGGGCATTGCGAGTGTAAAAACGAGCCAGGTTACATCTTCTGGCCCCAAGACTACAATTGTTACCAAGTGTTCACTCGAGGCCCCTGCGACTCCGGAGACATCTTCATCTTCGACAGCGGAAACGAAACCGCAGTCTGCAAAAAGAATCCTTGCCGCGACTGTCAGATCTACTGCCTCTCTCGAGGCGAATGCGTCTCTGAGGATGACCCTACCATATGTCCGGATATGCCCTTGGCCAGAAACCGCCTCCGTGACCAACAATTCACCCTCGATTGCAACTCAGATATACAAGCATTCATGATCGGCAATATCCCCCATCGTTTCTGCTCACCCGGCAGCATTAGCCAGTTGAAAGGCAATTGTGAAAACTATATCTATTTGAATAGATGTCCACAAAGGGAAAGAGACGTGTTCGGTCGATGCCCCCAGGATACCTTTGGCGGAAATTCCTTCAACAATATCTAGAATCTCACATAAAGTATTTGAAAACCTGTATATTGTATTAATTCACAATGCAATTAGTCCCGTAAATTGCAATTTTTTTATTATCTTCCTGTGGCCTTGGGAATGCTAGGATTTCATTTCCGTCCCTATCCAGCAATTTATTTATTTTTTATCCCCCACTTTTCTTTTCATCCCTCCCTCCCACCCTTTCTCCGTGATGCTATAGCATTTGATAGCTTTTCTATTTCCAAAGATGGATGTTGATAGTTTTTGGCGATTCCTTTGAGGTGGTGGTGATTTTCGTCGCCATGCCATCATTTCATTACCAAAACTCAAAACCTTTTTGCCGAATGCATTGCGTCTTTTAATGTTGCAAAAAGAACCAGATCAACATGTATTTTTTGCACGTTTTTGACCTCCCTTCCGTTATTGCATCGCAGTCGACGGGTCAAATTGATGGACTTGAATGTCGACAATATTTAAGAGGGAGATTCTTCTTGAAGACTCTGCAAATCGCGTGCGATTCCATTTCAGCATACCATAGCTTTAAAAAAAAAAGGAAAAACATTTTTGTATGGTAGGTTGTCTTGGAAACCCAATAGGAATGTACTCTCACCACTGCGCATCTCACACGAATATACGAAGTCCATTTATTTTAAGCAATTGGTCGACTTTCTCTCGCCGAAAGCGCAAGTTATTTCCGGGCCTTTCATTGGAATGACGGAAATGACAGAAACCCCAATTTTATCTGCAGTTACTTTTTCTGAAACGGAGGTTCAAATGCTTTTTTCGAAATAATCTCATTTCATTGTTCTTAAGAATCTCTCGGATGAGAATTAAAAAAGGAAAATATTTCAGCTTTGGTGACTGTCAGGCGCAAACAGATCTGCGGACTGGTCGCCAGCTTAAAAAATATGGTGGCTATAGTTGCTTTCGAAGGGCGAAGGGTTTTTGGAAATACTCATTGGATATCAATACCTCGTACTTGGAAATAATGAATTAATCCTAATAATCTGAACTAATAAATTTTCCGATTCCTGTGGTCGTAGTTATTTGTTATTGGCATGTTCCTCTCATAATTTCTCTGCATTTTCCACATAACCTTTCCTTCTATTAGCAATATTTTTAAAATTCACAAATCCAAATTGCCAATATTGCCAATTCCTTGAAATTGCTGGACAAAGTGTTACCACGCACACAATATTATCATTTAGTTCCCCCAATCAGCTCACGAATGCCAGCCTTTCCTGCGGATGACACTTTTTAAGCCTCGCATCCTTTCTCCTTTCTGTCCTTTCCTTGATGCCTCTTTAATTGAAGAGCCAGCTGAATCTGAAGTTCGACAACGCCTATCGAGTCAGCGGAGGCCAGGAGGTGACATCCACAATGGCAACAACCTAGCGACTTAGTCCCCGAGCCATTCATCCATCGCTGTGTCCGGTCTGGAGGAGGCGAGTTAGGGCTGGGATGCGAATCGCCTGGGAAGTGAGCCTTCCTACTCGCGATCGGTCGCATGGAGGGCCATCACGAATGAAGACGAAAAGCAATGGGAAATTATACGGATGTTTGAGGGTGGAAAACCCTTCATGAGGTTTTCACATAAGTCAGGCTCGTTTTCGACATCTACAATGCGACAGAAAGGATTTAATTAAAAAAAAATATTAGTTCACGACTAAATAAATTTATTTGTGAACTAATATTTCATATTAAAAAAATACGTTCTTTTTCCCCCTAAAAATTTCAATCCCGACTTAGGAGAAATCTCACGCAAAAAAATACATGTTTTTTACACATTTCGCTTGGTTTCTTTCAAGGCGCGAACCAGACACGAATGAATTTGATTGCGTCCTTCCATCAAGTATAATGAGAAGTGGGCCCTTCAGCTGCCGATGGTCGTTCCATAAATTGCCAATCTTGATGATCGTCGAGAGAGAACCATCCCAGGTGACACACTGACGTGACAACGTTGTACATGTCTGGATTCAATAGTATAATCGATAATTATAATAATTGTTTATCATTGAATTTTTATTTATTTTTGTTGACTGTGATTTGGAACCCGACGAAGGACGAGTAGTTGGAATCGTGAATCATGAGGAACGGGAGCCACATAGAGCACCTTCCACATTCCCCATTCATTCCAGATATTCGACTCACTGTAGCATCGGGAAAGTACTTTCTTGTAATTAAGGGGGAGTGCGGTGGGAGTGAGTGTCATTAATTTCAATCCATACCACCACAATAATCAGTTCTCGCTTAAGAATTTTGTAGGATAATGTTGTAACAATATCACATGAAAGGACATTAAGATGTCGCAACAATTTTATGTTGCAACGTTCTCAGAACGTGTGACTTGGCTCACCTGGGAAAGGGAATCAACCCGAGAGAAGAATCGCGATGAGAAATATCTCCTCACTAAATTTGCGATCTTCGCGACTCGAGTCGCCATTCACACAAGAAATTCAAAATGGGCATTCTTCCTCTCCCGAAATCTCGAAATGCTCCGCCATTGCGTTAAATAAAATGAAAAACAAACCTAAAAGCAATTTGATTAACGGTGCTATTTTATGTCTCTCCAGCACAGGCGAACCCGAAAAGGGAATGAAAAAAAAACTACATTCCTTATTCATGTGCAAAATCGCCTCTGGAAGGGTCAATTGGTTCCCAATTTCTTACTGGCCTCCCCAGAACCAACAATTCCGTGGAGGGATGGCACAATGCCTTTAGCGGCTTGGTGAACGAAGCACATCCTTCGGTGCGAGTCCTGGCTCTGAAGCTTCAACGAGAAGAAGCTTCTGTAGCAGCTCTATCGGAGCGCCTTGGGGCTGGGCATCAACTTCCAATACCCCAGAAGAAATATCGCCAGTTGAACGGGAGAGTGAAAATTGTCGTTTCTGGGTACAAGGGTGCCGAATTTCCTAAGTACTTGACGAGTATTACTCAATGATTTTTGATATGTCTCTGCTGAACGATGACAAAAAAAAAACATTTTCTACAAGAATTTGAATGGCTTCAATGTTTCTTTTCACCTCATCCGTAGAAACACGTAAAACTATCATGCTTAATTATTGTAAGAAAATAATGTATTCCAAGTGTTGACAATTCGGCTACCATGTACAAAGCAAAAATGGTTTGCAACGTTCCATTAAGTCAGTCAATTGTACCTGAGTTCTACTCGCCAGTATACATTTCAAGAAATTAAGCTTTCGAGTTGAACAATCGATTAATATTGATTCAGAAAAATCGACGAGTTGAACATTCGGCGAGTTGAGCAGTCGGTGAATTATATGTTGGGGAATCGTCATTCGACGAAATGAACGTTCGGCGAATCAAGCGGTCACCAAGCTCACTACCTTTTGTCCCTTTTTCCAACTCTTCTAAAGGTTCCATACATTTGTCCATGAAATAACGCTTTATTCCGTAAATGCAGCCCGTAACTATTCCTTCCCGTTTAGTTGAAGGGTGTATTTAGAAACGGCATTGGCTTAAAAGTCCATAACAGGATTATACAGCCACTCTAAATTGAAATGTCGATGGAAAATTTTTCTACCCTGTCCCTCCCAGAAAAAAAAATATAGAACCCATTTGCATCTGCACGCGTACCGGTACGCGGATACGTATGTGTTTCCCTTCAACTATGACCCAACAGCATAGGTGAAAGGCTTCCCGCCTCGGACTAAGGCAGCATGATTCTCGGTCAAATGGGTTCCTCTATGCGGATGGGTCAGTCAAGATTTGTGTAGGCCTCCGCGTTTGTCCAAGCTTGACAAATACGTGGTAGGCCTGCTAACTCAGGGCACGTAAACTTCGTCGGTAGTACGAAATGAAACAGCTACATGTCTCCCCTCCCGCTCCCCTAGAGGAAGAAAATGCATAAGAGTGGTATTGGCCTAAGCGTTCATCTGTGGTTCATCTTCATCTAGGCCTGCGTAATCATTCCCCCCCCCCCCAAATGTGTCCCCAGGGCATATACCGCAAAAGTGGTACATTCGTAGCTGGACTTTCTCTGTAGTCGGCAACCTAGCAGCAAGTGCGAACAAACGATTCCCCTGAATCCGTGCCCGTCAGGGCAGGAGAAAGACTCGGTTGGCGGTTGCAGAGACTCCATTTAAGCTTCAAAATCATGCACGATGTACATCAAGAAATTTCTTACGAAAATAAAGCGGAGAGGGAAAATTCACAAAGACGATGGCAATAAAAGAGGAAGAGCGAACGAGAACTATGAACCATTGCTGCCGAATAGAGCTTTCGCCCATGCTCATCTCATTTTTGAGTTAGGTGCAGTAACTACAGGAATCGCAACTCATTAACTACCTGACGAAACCGTTTGTTTATGCATACAGTTCAGGGAGATCCGCTAATCCAACCTTGCTTTTGAAATCGTAAACAGGAAAAAAAAGGGGAGGGAGACAGATGAAGGTCAGAGTGGGTCATAGACATTGACGTCACGACCGTCATTCAAGATCGATCCAGTCCTGACACATCTGTAATTAAAGTTTCACTGCCGTTCCGAAGACTCGTGCGAAATTCTGACATGGTTTTTAGTCGGTCCTTGCTGATGTAACCTTTCATGCGCTGCAATTTCGCGTTCCTCTCCGCTTGCATTTTTAGAGGTCTTCCTGAAAGGAGATCCCTGAGGCTTTCAAACAGTCGGCCTTGATAAGGATAGCAAACAGGGGGGGGGGGGTTGGGGGTTGGAGAAACCCCATTTAGATCTGCGCAGAAACGCGCTTGGGGGGGGGGGGGTAGAATGCCTCACGCAATAGGGTAATTTTAGTTAGGCAATTGACCAAATAGTTTTTGGCCACGCTGATATAATTCCCATAGGAAGTGCACACCCTGTGCGCACACCGGGAATCACTAATAATAGGTCCTCGTACGGGACGATGTTGATAGAATGCTTAAAATCGGCCAGATTAACAGGCCGATTTCACGCGTGGCCGAGCATGCGCCGTCCATGGCCGAGCAGCGGTCTCAACGAGACACGCGTGTTACGTTCATGGATCCCTTTGGGTCGAATCTCCGAATAAGTCGAATCCTGATTCAGCTGCCACAAAACACGCCTCAAGGAAGTGTTGTTGATAACGTACCACCATGTGTCTATGTAATATTCAACCCTCCCCTACCACTCGTAGTGTCGCCTCTAGTTACACTCTCTACTCTGGTGAAATCTTCTGAGCCAGAGCGTCCGCTTTTATAGTGGAACGTTTCGCTAACGTCATCACATGCACAAGATTTTACCCCCCCCCCCCTTGATAGCATATCCCTCTCGACGTAGCTCGAGAACCAGGCGGGCCCCGAACCCCTTGGGCTATTGATTTTCTTTTCGTCAGTCTGTGTGCTTCGGAATCACCCCCTCTATTTTTATTTTTTCTTCGAAGAGGGGATCCGGGGTTTCGTGAAGTTTTTCATTGGGCTGTTCCTCTAATCCATGCGTGATGAGGTCATCCTTCCTCGAGGACAGTTACAGATTTAGCACCCTCACCCATTTCACCCCCACCTTCAATTCTACTTCCTCGCGCTTTAGTTCGTTGATTTGGTTCATAACGTGACTTTCTCCCTTCAGATACTTTATATCTGCGATTTCTTCAGCCTGAAACTCCAAGCTAGTCTCTATGTTTCCAGCGCGCTGATCTAAACTCTCCCTTTTCACCGTGTCTTGCAGAACAACCTCTTACGTCTTTACTCTTTTGTTAACCTTTGCTTCCAGCTTTCTGCAACTTTTCACTTACTGAGTTCAATGGTACCCCATTCTTGATGATCTCGTTTCGATCGTCTAAAAGAAGTCCGCAGAGTTCAGAAGGACTCACCCCTGAGCCATTTCGGGAGTTGTCTCGCATTTCGCCATCTTGCGATTGTTATTCACTGAAAGCAGTAGCTGCACCACTAATAAGTTCTAGTCGAGTCCTGGTCCACCTCTTGTCACTGAGGACAACGATTGACTGAAGACATCACAGATCGATTCTCGAGGCTTCTCTTCGATTTCTCCTCCGACACGATGAACACTGAACACGGGCAAGAGCCCCACTTGGTTGCCTCGCGACCGGCCGAGACGGCTGCCAGCCGAGGACTCCCATGGAAAGACAACTTATTCCGACCTCCCTCGCCGTGGAAAAAAGTCGAAGCTGGTGACAGTCTATAACACTGCACAATACCTTCACCGTCACGGCAGTCTTCGAAGTTCGCACACTGTTGAACGACTTATAAAACAAGTTGGGCAAGCCCACTGCATAAGTGGGCCTCCTTTCAGTTAAGGAAACCCTCATTTTGTCACCTAATTGAACGAAATGCCATCCCTTCATACTCTTCGACAATCAAAAACCTCATCATTTCTCATTTATATTTGGTAAACATAAACAAACGGTGTCCATGAAACGATGAGGGAGGATGGAGGGTTGTGCGTGGTTGGATCCATCCGCCACGATGGTTGGTAAGGAACTGACATCTCTTGTTGCTGACACGGCGCCCCATCCAAAGCCTGGTATCGTAAGCGCATGCGCAGTGTGGTTCAGAATCTGAAGCGCGTACTGGTACTCATATCCTCACTTCCGAGACCACATTTCAAATGCAAAATTTGCTATAAGAATGCCAATTTTTTTGCAAATTCGCTCACAAACGAACTCAGCCTGTATCTTGTTCGTATTTACCCGCTTGCCAATTTTCACATTGACCAGGCCAATATTTTCATAGTTATCGTCGGACAACCGAAGCGTGACACAAGGACACACCGACACGCGGACGGAAAGGACGGGAGCATAAGTGGTGAAAAGAGGCCTACTAAAACTAAAAGAGGCCTTTCATGAAAAGAGGCCTACTAAAAAGGCATCTGAAGGTCCCCCCTCCCCCCCTACACTACCGGTTTTCCCACATGGTCGATGAGGTTGACTCCTCGCATACATAAGCGAGGAATTCGCAATAGGACCAGTTGGCTTCTTTTTTAGAGTTTCGTTTCCTTGTTTTCATAATCGGGAACTCTATATGTTCGAATTTGCAACTAGAAATCTCTCACTGGAGACACATTTTAAAAAGTATTCTTAAGTCGGAAAAAATGCAAATTCCTTCTCTTTCATAAATGAATGAATTGCTCCTTCCTCCAAATGTCTAGTCGTGAACTATGATCGATTCCAGCCCTTGCAGCTGACTTAATCAGAGTAAGCAGAGACGGAGAGAGAAAGAGAGAGGGTCTGCTCTAGCGCAGAGGGGTTAGTGAAACTCATGAAATAGCGCATATGGCATTCGTGTTTACCTCTCCTTCCGCTCGAGGGAAAGCATCACTTGGGATTACTTCTGCGGAAAGATCCAGCCAATCACGTAAGATTACATTTCAGCATAATATAGACCCATTGCTATTGTGGAATGGGTTTTGACTGCGTCGCTCCAGGACAAACTCCAAGCTCTTACCGGTACTGAAGCTTTAATATAGGATGATTATCCACGACCTCACGATCTTCATGTGAGATGCGTAACAACGTTTCCTTGCAGCAGACTGGGAACCGATGCTTCGTCGTCGAAAGGGTGATTACTAGCGAGAGACAATCATTATGTAATTGTCTGTGTCTTTCCTTGATTTCTCGTTCAAATTCTTAGTCGAAATTTCATTTCCGCAAGCAAACAAGCAAGAGACTAATCCTCTAGAACCTATCAATAATTATTATCGGTTTCTCTATCCTGGTCGACAGGGTTGACCCCTCGCTTGCACAAGCAAGGAGTTCGCAAGAGGACCTATTGGCGGATCGAGCCGGGCGATTAAACGGTGTGCGACGGATTGACCACTTTTGGGAAATGCAATTCCGAAGTGCTGGATGAATCGCAGTCAAAACAGGTTTGAGCCCATCCCCTGCCTTTTGCGCCTCGAAAACAGGACACTGGATGGATGCACCATCTCTAAATGTATGAGACGACGAACTTCCTTTACGGAGAATAAAGTTTATATTCATACATAGGAGGACACTAGAGGACATTCAGTCGCAGTGTGCCTAGTGCTCCATGAGCATCCCATATGACTGTGACTCCGGAGTGATTCTTCATTTCTCAATGTGCTTTAGTGACTTTCATAGAAGCCACTTCATTTTCCATTGCTTGATGTGTGGTTCAAATAATTATATATATATATATATATTTTTTTTTTTTTCTGCAGAACCACGAGACTTAATCGTAAGGACTTGGAAATACCAGTAGCAGATTGAAAGTGAAAACTAGTGTGAACACGTATATCTCATTACCTTCTCAAGAAGGTCACGAGATTTTCATAGTACGAGAGGTGAAATAAAAAATTAGGAAACATCGTGGTAAAGGGCCACTTCCCAAAGGCTTTCTCGCCAGTGCAGCCAACGCATGAATTAGTGATCTTTCAACCCCCAGATCGTTCGTTCCAAAGAGCTCAACAACAACAAAGGACTTTGAGAGTTCTAATAGTTCACAGCTGATAGATAGCCAACAGCAATCCCCTGTCAGACCGGGAGAAAACCCAGAGTAAATATGAAGCGATGGAAATGGAATAAATAGCGAGGAAATAGCACACTTCAACTCAAAAAATGCAGGCGGGCAGGCAGGCATACGCGAGGAAACGCATGTTTACTTGCATGCAAGGATTTTTACAAAATTAAAGACTTGCGTACTTGAACTCATTCTATTTCAACAAGCAAGAATTAAGTCTGGTAAAAAGTATTGGATTGGGAGTGAGCGTGCGTGTGCATGCGTGCCCACCTGTCTGACATTAGGTGCAAATGACGCATGACATGCATGTCATGCGCCCTTTAAGTGGAAAGTGGGAAAAGCCAGAAAGTGTCCAGGAGCTATGAAAGTAGACCAGGTCCAGCAAAGCTAGAAACTATACCGTGTGTAACTAGGTCGCGTTGGATTATAAGCGATGGTGAACATCACTACAAAGGTTAATGGGATAAACCGAATTGTGAAACGACTTTTGTCAACCGAGAGCACATGACGCAGGACAGGTCACGATCGGCTTACTGTTACATCACTAAAACAGCCGTCAAAGAATGACACTCAGTTTCAGGATTTTCACAGATTCTCATTTCAATCGATTTCGTTTGTGAGCTCTGAGCAATGAAACCATTCGTGGACGTTCACGATTCATAGCAATTCACGCGTTTGCAAATGGCATCATCTATTTTTTCTACACGATTTCAGACGCGTTCCTCATTAGGCCTGATTCTCCTTCCTCTGCTTGCCTCGACCTACCATGTATTTCCTACGACTCCCGTAGATATAACCAAGATTCCCACCGTTCGATCCCTTCTTAGCTTTCCACCGTCCATCCTATCACTGTCAGCCGCAATTGGAGCAAAGTGTCTGCGAAGAGGGCGAATGGCTCGTCTTGAACAGTCAAATTACTAAAAGACCCCAACTAGCATTCTCGTGGCGTCTCTCATTCTGTACGAGGAAAAACATCACTTGCGGTGGAAGCACGGCCTTTAAGTCGATGGGGAAATAAGGCATGTTACACAATGGCTTTCAAGACGGATATTTAACCCTTTCGCTGTTAGTCCGAGTACATACTCGGATTGCGCGCGCTGCTTGTGTAGTGGTAGCCCGAGTGGAGGTCTACCACTACACAAAGTGGAGAGCATTTTCTTGCAGAACAATGAAAGGGTTAAAAATGGACATCGTAGGCCAGCGTCGCTATATCTCTAAGACCTGTCAATCCTGTTCTGTTTTCATCAGTAGAACTTCATTGGAAGTAGAACAATGCATTACGCAAGCAGCAGCCTTGCAGTAAGCCTTTCGGAAATCTTGAAGGGCGTGGCTGAGTGTTATAGAGTACTTCCTGATATTTCAAGCTGAAATTTCCCATCAAATCGCGGCTGATTTTTAAAAAATGCTCAGTGATAGTTCAATTCCAAGTCTAGTTCAAATACAGTTACAGAGGGGAATTAGGTGTGAAAATACTCGATATGAGCACAATGGAACTTCAGTCAAACCAAAGTCTGTACTCTTATCTATAACCGAACCGCAACTGAACTGTCGTTTTTAAATCAACCTAAGTTCAAATTTTTTGGGCGTGGAGACGCACGAATCTCCTCGTCCCCATATTTCCCCCCCTCATTCTTTACTCATTCATTTTGAATCTCAGGCAAAACAGGCTTTTTATCTTTCCCCTGCCTTATGTGCAGCGAAAACAGGACGATGGATGAAGGTCATTCAAGGAGAGTGGAACATACATATATATATATATAAATAAATCCTTCCACGGCACCCTGCCGGTATTGGAGATATGAGGGGGGATGAACCACATCCCAACCATGGCACCCATGGACATAAAACCATACATCTTTGGAAAGGGCTTGGATTGAACTTTCATTTGGTTTTGTTTTGAACCTTCTAGCTTCAATAGTTCCTGTTCTAGACCAGTTTAAAAAATGGACCGTTTTTTTTTGCGCCACCCTGTATATGTTGCACCTGCTAGGAGGCATGATCAGATAAGGTATGAAACATACATGAAATCATGGCATTCTCACAAGTCTCTCCCAAATGTCAGAAATAATTTAAGCAACTAAAGTGGAAATTGGTACTCCATCTGTCACTTCTGTGAAAATACAAAAACCATTCATTTCCAACACAACATTAATACATCTCAAAGATATCCTCTTTGGACAAATGGGAAGCCCCAGAGATAACTACTAGGAACTTCTCCATGATAGCAAAATATTTGGGTTCCTTTCTTTCTGAGATGGACTATTTCCTGCCATACAGGACAACCCTACATTTTTAAAGGGTTGTCTTGTATGGTATTCTTTGAAGATGTCTGAAAGTAATCTAGAAGTCCCAAAAATGTTCCTTTCAAGATGTTAGAAACCATTCCATAGAAGATGTCCTTAAAATAAAGTCCATAAGGACCTTGAGACAAGTTGTCTAGTTGGGGACATCCATGAGATGTCACCATGCTATGTGAGCATGACCTTACCATATAAATTGTATAATGTACCTTATGTATATGGGACGTATATTTCTAGAGATTTGTTTTGCTATGAAAGCATGCATGCTGATCATGCATATGCAATAAATGAAAGTCCTTTATAAAAATTGTATACTTAAACCAAGTGCATCACATATACAGAGGTGCATCTGCAAATCACAGAATTATTTTATATAGATTATATATGCTGCCCAGTTAAGTGCAACATATGAATAATCCTTACATGAATCATATGCTTCTCCATATATGCCCTCATATATGTGCATTCATATTTCAGTACATGAGAAATGTATGAATTTAATGCACAGATAAATGTATATAACTATCATATATGATCTTTCCATATAGGTTGTTAGACTGCTGATTGTGAATTCAACTTGAACCCATTTCATTATCACTAAAAACACCGACAAATCTCTTAAAGCAATAATGAATATTTTTCACTAAGAAGTGACCTCAACCATTGGTCTCACTCAAAGGACATTAGGCTTAAATTAATTTTTTAAATAAAATTTTGATGTCTGTTGCTTTTATGATGAGAATGGGTTCTTTTATTGACAAATGCTATGGTCCTGTTTCAGATCTTGTTGATCCACCAACATTCAACATAAAAAATGCCTGGATTCATCAAGGTGGTGGAACATGACACTATGGAGATTATTAATATACCCTTAGATCCCAATGGAACCCTTGGATTTTACACCTTAAGTGGACAGTTTCCTGGTTCCTATGGCATCCTATATTGGAATGCAGAAATGAAAACCATGGTGGATATTCCCCTCAGAGGTGAGGAATTCCATCCCCCTGGGGAAATCTGGCCTGATGGACTTTATTTCTGCAGATACCCAAAAGGTGAGTCCAAGTTCAACTTGCCTAAAAATTGCTAGAGGCTAAGGGGCTCCAGGAGCAATGTAGGATCATTTGGTGGAAATAAGAAACCTGCCAATCCATTGCATTCATGATGAGTTTACACACCTTCATTAAAAAATAAGTACTGCTGGTGCTTTGATTCTTGGGGGATCTATTAAATACCTGTTCATATCAGATGTAAGGCCAATGACCACTAATCTTTAGTTCCATTGGTGTTGGTAAGCCCATGGAGAAGAATGGTTTGCATGTAAAGGGTGTGGGAGCTCATCACCACAGAACTCTAAATTCTTTCATAACAATTCATGATTAGGGCTTTGCAATATGAGTTATGAAGAGATTCTTAAAACTGACTTTCATATTGGACTGTGCTATCATGAATCTCACAAGTCAGAACTGGAAACACAATAAAGCATTTTATGGTACAGGCTGGAGTTACACTTATTTAATGGATTCTGCATGCAGCGAAATGAGCATTACTGTTGCTTGCTCATGTGTAGGTCATGACTAGGGAGGGGATTTATACAAATACTTTTTTTTTCTGCAGCCTTGTTAGGAGCATGCAGCATAGATGGGATCATGTTTTATTGGTAGAAGGAGCAAAATTTCTCATTTTAAAAACCCATGAAAATGGATATTTTTGTGTTTTCCTCAGAATGTGCCTATTTGCACATATATATGCATATTTTACCCTTTTTTATGGAGAAAAAAGGTTTTTTTTGGGAGGGTGTTTTGGGTGGCTGGGAGAGTGAAGCTCCTCCAGTTCCTATCTAAATGCACCCAAACCCATTCTGAGAAGAATAAGTAGTTCTAACTCTTCATCTGCTATTTCCTGTCTATGCCACTTGCTGTAGCGAGAATAGACCAACTATACCCAGTAGGCATCTGATTTAATCGCAGAGCTTCTCCATTCTGTGGGTGGCTTGGTGAAATGAATATACTCTGCAGTTTCTTCATAGTTTCTTCTACTTCTTTTGTTGACCCAGATTGTTTTTCAAGGAACAATCTGGGTCAGCTGAGATACTGCAAGTGATGAATCGACTCACACAGACATCATGGCAAATTGTATGAAAGTATAAACATAGGATGTCCATCCGCAGCAGACCCCCAGCCTAAGTGGACTAAAGCAACTGAAGAACTGCGAAGAAGCCACAAAAATGAGAAAGAAAGCGAAATTAGCCTGAAGTGCCACCAAGCTGTGCAGGAGTCTTGTCAGGGGCACGACCCTGCTATCAGCTTGCGGTGCAGCTTCTTTGCAGTTCTCCAGTTGCTTTAGTCCACTCAGGCTAGGGGTCTGCTGTGGATGGACATCCTATGTTTATACATTTATATATAAAATAAATAAATCCTTCCAGGGCACCTGCCGGTATTGGAGACATGAGGGGGGATGAACCACATCCCAGACCTCATACTAGCCTAATTCTGAAGGACACGGCGATGCTGGCCGTGCCCAAGATTGCTGTGCGCTGGAGGATATCATCAGAGGGTGAGCATTCCCCCTTAAGGAATTCATGTCTAGACAAGGTAGGAAAGGAAGGAGAAACACGAAGAAACCAGAGAACGCTAAGCCCCCTTTTCCTTTCTCGGCACGGAAAGAACGACTTTATTCAAGATGACCTCTCTTCTCTGTGTATGGTCAAGAATCAACTCGAAAAATAAGCTATAATTAATATACTCTCTCTTTGGACTTTACCATGGACCCAGAGGCAAATCGCCTGTAACTGTGAAGCGTATGGAATATTCCTTCTATTTCTCTCCTAGCTAAAGCTTGGAATAGCTCCAAAATTCACCCTCTTATACAGGGGATATGAAGTCTTGGACGCGTCCCCCCCTCTCCGTGTTTCATTGAGAATTTGAAGACAAACATATTTTCGAGTGGAAGGCACTCCCAATGGACTTGGCCGTGCTAGTACTAGTAAACTAGTATAAAGTATGAAAACTTGTGTTCCTGAAGTCATAGAAAGTCAGGGTGGTTTTATATTGACATATTTTCGAGTGGAAGGCACTCCCAATGGACTTGGCCGTGCTAGTACTAGTAAACTAATATAAAGTATGAAAACTTGTGTTCCTGAAGTCATAGAAAGTCAGGGTGGTTTTATATTGCAACAGTGGTCAGGGTGTCCTGTGTACATAAATACAATAAAATAATTATCATCGGCTGGATTGGGTTGGGGGGGAGGGGTAGGAGATTCGAACGGGTAATACGTAGGACTATTTCCGGGAGAAAGAGTAATATCGAATTTTTACTCTTAAAAATATTTTTTCTAAACAAGTAAATAAAATTACTGACGCCATTGAAGGATTTTGTTTTAGTAGACAAATTGAGAAGGAATAAATCACGAGAGAAACGAATCTAGGATGAAGAGCAAGTGCCACAGTGGGAAAGAATTCAATGGTAGATGTTACAATGGTATACTGTAATTTACTGCAATGAGAAAAAGAGGATGACAGGCGAAAGAGACAGAGCCTTAGGCTATGGTGAGGCCAGGGCAAGAAGGGAGAATAAAATGATGCTTCAAGTGGGGTGATGACGTCATCGTCCTTGGGGCCTGCCTTTCATCCTTCCCTCTCAGCGTGGAATTCTTTGCATTTCTCCTTCCGTATTGTACTGCATCGTCTGATCTCGCAAGATGAAGTTGGAGTTTCTAATTCATCAATTAATTTACGAGGTCCACCTCTCAAGGGATAAAGAAAAGTGAAGGGAGAGAAAGATAAAGTACCTGTGAAATGAATTAGCGGTTTGTACAAGAAAGGCAAGAAGCTGGAAGATCTCTTCATCATAGTGGTTTAGGTGATAAAATTAAGGGGGTTCATTCTCGGACTCAGGAAGGAAAATTATAAATTGATGCTAATTGGTAGCAATCAGCCGCCTGGCCTATGTCAACGTCAACGAAAAGAAGAAAACGGCTCATCGCAATGCCTAGGTTCCATCCAATATGTAGGATCAAAATAAATTTAATTAGATTTATTGAGTCTGAATTTCTGAATTGAATTAGAACGCTACCACTGTTCTCAGGCAAACGATATCTACAAGGGTATGGTTCTTCTCGAGGCGCGGGACCTGGATAGGAAGGGGAAGGCGGGAGGGGATGGGCCTTGACCTCATGCTCCACCCCCTCGTCCTCGCCCTTGGCCCGAGAGCCGGCGAGTCTGAGGGGCGGGGAGACACTAAACGACATCTATGAATCGCTTCGGCCCTAGCTCCTTTTTCAGGGAGGGTACTGCGCCGCCTTAAGGAAGAGGACAATGGCTGCCGCAACAGAAGTAACAGAAAGCTTCCACAGCTTAAGTCCGTCCTGCATGCACCGCTCCTGCACAGTCCATTAGCTGGACGAGGTTCACACCTTTGGTTCCTAGAGGAGCCTAGTGCAGAGTGTTCTGTGCATGTAGACATGACGATGCTCAAGTCACTATCTGCAGGACCACTGTCTGGCAGTAAGAGATTTCCCCTAGTGTGGAGATTCGTGCCCGAAGGATTCTACCACTTTCCTAGGCTTTTAATCAAAGAGAGATTGGCAAAGAGATAAAGCCAATGCACTGGAATCATTAACTGGGATAAGTAATAAATTAGCTGCAATCCGAGCCTGAGTATGTGTCAGAGAGAGCCAACTCTGAACCGAAAATATGACTGTTCCCTATGGAAAAAGATCTAGAAACATGACAGGAAGAAATAGGAGAAAAGGCAGAAGAGGAAAGCTATTGCAGAGAGGAGGACCTTGGCTCCTGACCTAGAGCCTGTATTCGCGCTTAGGCCTATGGTCCATAGGCTATAATCCGGCCTAGGTCTAAACCCTGGGCCAGTTAGCCTTGGCCTATGGCTTGGGAGTCGTGGCTTTGGAACCTGTCTAGGGAGGGTCTCACTTTAAGAAAGAGGAAAAAATATATTCTCCATCCACCTCTCCGTATTTGTTTGAGATTGGCAAATAGCGGGTTTTATTGAAGGGCTTGAATTTTTTGCTAAGCATCCAACCTGGATATCCATTATAGCTCAATGGCTTATGAAGAAGGTTGCTGTTGAAAATGAAATCATCCTTTAAATCGCAGATTTGCAAATATCTATTTAGCTGCGATTTCATCACATTTCTGATTATGTGGGAGGGAATGTCAGAGCGGTACATAGGCATGTTCAGTATTTAAAAGAAATAATCCCTTCTCTTATCGTAGATACTGGTCAGTATTTGCGAATTTGAATTACTTAGGTTAAAATCCGAGTAGTGTGCCTTAAGAAATGGTGGTTGAGTTGTTTCTACAGCTTCCATACAATCCGGATAGATGTTATTAATATCACGATCTATCCTGTCATTGTTAATGGCCAGGAGATCATCTATGTATCGGAATGTAAAGGCATAATTCTCAGAGAAAGAGTTTTCTTTAATAAATTTTGATTCATATAAAAACAGGAAAAGGTTTGCCATGTTCGTGGAATAGGTACTGCCCATTGGGATTCCGACTACTTGCTAAAAAAAGTCGATTCCCAACTTGGATATAATTACATTTTAGGTTTTATTTAGGTTTAGGGACAAGTTTAGGTTTCTGCCTTTTGGATGCAAGTTCGGTAAGAAAAGTGAAATCGACAATGAAAGGTTCTCTCAACTACTCAAAACAAGCCTAAAATTTAGTTATATTCAATATTCAGCAATTGCTATGGATTTGCTGCTGAGCTGTTCATGATTTTTGGTTCAAAATGGTCTTCTGTTATCTTCGATCTGTTTTAAGAGATAAAGGGAATATCGTATATGAAAGGGTTTAAGATAATAGTGCTGCATGAAGAGAGTTTCCCAATTTAGATGCCATGCATCCTGTCCGTCATTGCTCTTGGCAGGAAGGCAGACGCATGTCCACTTACAACAAAATATTCATTATTATTGCGTATTCAATTGAACTCTTCCCATTTCCACATGCAAACCTTACGTTATTTTTAAAACTATTGAATATACGGGAAGATGAGCGTGAACACGTGCACATGCCTACCTGCCTGAGTATTGACGCCAAGGACACATGACATGCAAAATGGGAAAAGCCTGTAATTGTGCAGGCGCTACGAAAGCTGACAACGACTAGCAAAGTGAGACACCATAATGTGTTATACTAGGTCGCGTAAGGCTGGATCATACGCGATGTGGTAAAACATAGTGAATCGGCTTAATTCAATACTAAAAGGACTTTGGTCCCCCCAGCACTCGTGCCGCAAGACAAAATATGGTAGTCCTGCTTTATCACTGAAACAGTGGACAGGGATAGTCATGTCAGTTTCATGATTTTCAGGAACCTCTCATTTCAAGTCATTTTTCGATTGCAGATCGTTGAGCAATGCAATTGCATATGTACATTCCTGTTTCTTAGTGAGTAACGCGTCCTCGTATGACTTCATCTACTGTTTCTGCGTATTTTTAGATGCTTCCTTCATTTGCCTTCATTCTCCTTCCTCTCCTCGCCCCCACCTACCATGCACTTCCTACGACTCCCTCAACCGAGATCCCCAAGTGTGGTCCGTCCTCGGTCTTCTACAACCCATCCAATAAATGTCAGCTGCTTTTGGAGGGAGAAGTCTGCAAAGAGGGCGAATGGCTCGTCGTGAACCGAAGCACCAAGGAGCCAGAATGCCGAAACCGGACATGTGGCAGGTTCGAGCTTCCCCTTTATTCCCATCCGGACCTCTGCGTCCCCGTTGGATCCCCCGGAGAACACTGTGGTCTAAATCAGATCCTCGTTGCGGATCAATTTGGCTTCGGGCATTGCGAGTGCGAATATAACCGAGGTTACATCTACTGGCCCCAAGACAACAATTGTTACCGAGTGTTCCATCGAGGTCCCTGCGACTCAGGCAACATCTTTCTCCTCAACATCCGAAACAGAACCGCAATCTGCAGATCGAATCCTTGCCCCGATGACCAAATCTTCTGGCGCTCCATAGGAAAATGCGTTTCAGAGAACGACCCCACCCTCTGTCCTTCGGGCGAGATCTTGACCATAGGTCGCCTCCCTGACCGCCAATTCACCCTCGTCTGCGAACCACCTACGCGAATCCTCTTGATCGGCTCTCACACTTTTCGAACGTGTGAACCCGGCAGCATCCGCATGAAGGAAGGCGCTTACGAAGACAATCTCTTTGGATCCGTTCCCTCCGGGGAAAGAAGACGACCATTTTGGTGGATGTCGCGACTCCTCGAGTTGAATTTCCTGGAATGATGTCAAATATCTTGCAGGTATTCTTTGAAAATCGGTATGTGGCATGACGTGACAAATGAATCAATCCCGTGCAGTTGTACTTTTCTCGTGGTGAATGAGAGGTTAGGAATTGATTTTCAGCAATATCTTGCAATGGCGTTTCCCAACACATTTTCTCTGTGTTGCTACTACATTTTAGAGATTTTCAAAGTCCCAAAACGCACATCGACAATTTAATCAATTGTTTATAAGTGGCGGAAACTTCAGTTGTCGTGCATATTCTTTCAGAATAAAACTCATTAATTTTTGGCCGAATTCCTTACGTTTGTTTAAGTCGCAAATTAAATTATCACATATTCTTTTTTTCTCGTATTTTTTTATTCCTTTAAGCCTTGTTTCGACTAGCCAGTCTCCAAGGTATTCGGTCTCTTTGGGAATGAGTCATTGATCATATATGTCCCCATTAACCTGAGTATTTTTGGCCCAACTGGGGATTCTTCCTCCCCTTAATATGAGCCTTCAGGGCATTTGAAATGAAGGGACGTTTCGACTGCTTCTCATTCCAAGGATTCAGCACCGAACGAAGCACGCTATTTTTTTTCTTCGCAATGCCGGATTGGAATTCCGCGGAGTGTGTGGTTTTGAAGGGGTCGAGGAGAGCCAAAAACGGAGTGGGTGCTGGAGAGTTACCGGTGGCACGATTGCGATCCTTCACTTTTTAAAGTTTTCTTTTAAGTCCATTATTTTATTTCAGACTATTCGGTCCCCCTTTTCCGTAGCCCATGAATGAGCCGTTTGTAAGCCTTCCTATTTCTCATAGTTCCATCGAGAAGTGCATTAATATTTGAACAGGAGAAATGCTTTCACGTCCTCTTCACGGCGTTCAGCGCGACGTCATATTCACTCGCTGCAGATAAAGGGGTGAAAGAAGCGCTGCAGGCCACACCTCACACCAAGAAATGCGGCCTGACCTGTTTCGATCGGCTCGAAACCCAGGTGTGCCACCAAGGAAATTGCTCCGGCTTGGGGACAACGCCTGGAGGAAAAGGCACCCTTGGTGGGACAAAAGGAGTGCGTTTCGACTACACCAAGGTTTCCCTTTCCTAGGTTTCCCCTTCCTTTTCCAAGGAAAAGACCCAAGTCGAAACAAGACTTTACTTTTTTCTGAGAGCTGACGCCAAGGACACCTTGCATGAAGGTTGCTGGAAACACCGGGTTAAACGGCCGAGTGAGTGGAAGAAAATAGCGTGAGTCTGAGAGAGGCAGAGTGGAAAGGTTGGAGCTGGAAAATAGAATATTAGCAGAGTGAGAGGATGATTGCAAGAGGAAAGAGGGAATATGAGAGCCAGAGAGTGAGAGAGGGAGGAAGGGAGATGGAAAGGGGGAGAGCGTGTGCTTTAGTGTAGACAGGGTTGTTAGTGAAACTACTAAAATGCCGTATCTGGCATCTATGCTTACCTGTTCTTCCATATGGGGAAAAACATCGCCCGGGATGGAAGCACGACCTCTAAGCTGATAAATAAACACATTGGGCAAGCTCAGTCCAGTATTGGGCCTCCTTTCAGTTAAGGAAACCCTCATTGAAAAGTGACAAACCAACCGTAATATACATTTCATCATAGTACCCATGGGAATGCTAGATAAAAATTAGTCAGTTTGAGGTCTGACATTTCATGTGAATCTCAGGCCAAAAAGGCTTTAGGCTTCCCCCGCCTAATATGCCGCAAAAGGAGGATAATTGATGAACGTCATTCAATGAGAAGGGAGCATACAAACAGGATTCAGGATATGGAAGGATATTCAAAGAAATAGTCGCGGTACACCTAAGTTTAGTTCTCCTTGAGCATCCTGTGTTAATGCACAACTGGGTGATTTCTCACTTCCTAATGTGCGTTTGTGGTTTTCATAGAAGCTACTGCAATTCCCATTGCTTGATGCACGATCCACTCGGATTTATTATAGGGCTGTCAATTATGTTAATTAAATCGACCGATTAATCTATTAACGTATTAACCGCAATTAAAAGAATTAGTCGAAATTAATTGCATTTTAGTCGACCCCCTAATCTCCCCCTGAATGCCTCCTTTTCTCCCTAAAATTTAATTCAAACCGGTTAAACATATAGCTTGTGCGATTCTGGCTGCTAGCTAAGCCGAACGACAATTGTGTGTTTGTGTGTGACAGCTCTACACGTCAAACGTTTAGAAATATGAACTTGTTTCGACAGAACTCTTCCTTACCATCAGAGGATGTGCTTTTTCGAAATGAAATTTGCAAATCGGTCATAAGAAAGGGAGGGAAGGCAATTTCGGTTGAAATTGGAGATTAGCTCTCGTCACGTCATCTTTAAGATAAATTTGGAAACGAGAGTTGCCGTGGTTCTCGAAAGGGAACGCTAGCATCGCTCACTGCAGTGCCTCCCGCCGGCTGCCGTGATTCCAGGGATTTCAAGGGTCCGTGATGAAATACGGGGCGATTCCTCAGCTCGTCGCCACATGCGTTCACACGGGCTTTCGCAAAGAAACCCATCACCATAATTTCCTCGTTTTTTTCCATGGCTCTAAATGCAGTTTTAATTTAATTGAGTTCAATTGAGGCCGGGAATTGAACCCGGGCCTCCTGATTGCCGGTCAGGTGTGCTACCACTACACCACTGAACCCGTGACATCCAGTCAAGCCTCTCGATGCCATCCTAATCCGTCAATATATATATTTAAAAGCTTCTCCCCTCAAAATGTGTACCCCCAGGGCATGTACCTTCAAAGTCGGATTTTTTCTGAACTCTGCATTCCAAAGGGTACATGTGTATAAAGTTTCAGATTTCTAACTTCTCTAGAACATGGTTAGAATTAGCGTCAGTCAGTCAGTCACGATCGTCTATATATTGAAATAGTTCCAAAGCGTTGACATGATGCAGGATTGCTCCAGTCCGAAAACGAAATTTTAGAGAAAAATTTATGAGAAGGAAAATGTAATCTCATATTGCCAAAAGACCATGGCTTTTGCGCATCTTTTAACATGCATGCAAAAAAATGCTAAGACGACTCATTCTCGCCGAGGACAAAGCGGAGGGGAACGACAGCCACGAACACTGCATGACACCGACTCTGAACGGTCAGAAACCGAAATGCAAGCCTATTAAACTTATCCATCGAATGAGGGCCACCAACCCCACATACGAGTTTCGCCACCCCGCCGGTTGCCTCGAGGGTTTAATGACCGTTTTCCGAAGCGACGGGGTCGCTATAGGCCATATCTTCCCAGAAAATCGAATTGTGAGATCTGCGACTGATTGACAGGTTTCGGAAAATGCTTTACCTGAGTGCTTCAGTAGAGAAAATATTTTTTTATATTTTAAAGATTTTTCAGTTATTTTTTTACGTCCGTTTTTCAGTTCAGTTCCAGATCAAGTTAAGATTTCCTTGTGATAGAAGTCAACGGAGGAACTTCAGTCAGACCCAAGACTAAACAAAAATTAGAACAGAGTTGCTGCTTTGAAATCAGACAAAATTCAAAGGAAATGAAGACGCAGGAATCTCCAGTCCCCATATTTCTTTCCCTCTCCCTCATTAATCAAAACCCACTTGAATCTCAAGCAAGCCAGTTCTTACCACTTTCCCTGCCTTTTGCGTCTCGGAAACAAGACAACGGTTACGCAATTCCGAGTTTACGACACAAAAAGCCATATATTGAGCGAAATCGTAGGAGTAGAGAATAGGACATTCAGTCGCAGTAAAGTCATATTGCTGACCCACCCGTCGGTTCAAACCCCAGAAAACCGAGAACCTCTTGAGTCAATCATAAAAATCAGAAAGATAAACAGCCCCCCTAAAATCGTTTGCAAAACCGCATGGATCCTCGGAAAAATTTTCTTAACTGTGTAAAACCATTGGCGAAAACTCTGCGGCCGAGAGAACAAGTTCATCTGGCGGTTAGAGGAAGATTCTCATCGCAACGACTATCACATCGAACACAATGTTACTGGCAAAAAAACTCGCTCAAAATGATGTTTCCCATGTTGTCATTAAATTGTTCATTGACATCATATGTGTGATTTTATTTTAAAATGTAAACCTTCAGCATCTCGTGCTCCATCCTGTACACTGCGCAACTATGGGCGAAATATGCACATGAAAAAGAGGGGGGGGGGGGAGTTAGAGTCTATATTGCACTGTGACATGACTTGGATATGTTGCCGCGCTACCAAAGATATTTACATAGTGGTCGAATGCGTAATGACCGGGTGGCCCCCAGAGAGACTCCAAGCTCTCACCCGCGCGAGCACTTATCGCCATAGCTCAATAGTGTCCAATAGGATTTCGATGATCGCCAAACTTGTGTCGATCAGGTCACCATATTCGCCACATGATACAAATTATATGCACTATTAATTGAATGCGGAATCTTTTGAAAGTATGTTTCAGGTTATAAACCGTCATCTATCAAGACTGATATACAATAAAATACAAAGTAAAATGTGGGGATTGGCGAACGTATTGGACACCATGGTCATAGACGATAATACGTGTGAAGATATAAAAGTGAAATTACGGAATTACTTTTCCGTGCAGAACACTGGTAACGAACGCTTCGTCGCCGAAATTGGTCGCAAGTGTGACGAGATGCGATTTACAGTCGTTTACTGATATTTTCTTCGTTCATGTTCTTAGCCGAAATATCTTTCCCGTTACGTAATCGAATGGAATGTCTGGTCCTCTAGAATCTATTAATACATCAGAGAGTGATATGGAACTTTTTGGTGAGTTCGAAAACAGTTGCAAAGCGGTGTCATAAACAGTCACAGTATGGTTCCGTCAGAAATCGATATACTGAAGTGGAATTCCTAAAAAGGAAAATCTAATCTTGCTTCACGAATTGATCTGGGTTTGGCTCATGCATCATCACGTATGCAAATATCCGTGAAAACACGTGACTTATCCATATCTCTCTCGCTGAGGACAAGTTCGAAGATGGTGATGACACGGCATTTCAAATTCATCATCACGGTAGTCTTCGAAATGCACGCTGTCAAAAGAATTGATCGAAAAAAGCCATCCGAAGGTCACCAGACCCACTCTCGATGTTTCCACCTTGCCCAATAGGATTAACTCCTCACTTACACAAGCAGGAAATTCGCAATAGGATCTATTGGCGGATGCAGCCCAGTGACAAAATGGCATGCGAACAATCGACCGATTTTGGAAAATGTATTTCCGAAGTGTTGGACGAATCACAGTGGAGAGAGTTTTGCGTCTCGAAAACAGGACAAGGGATGGATGCACCATCTCTAAATGCATGAGGCAACGAACATCCTTCGTGGAGGGTAGAGCATGCATGCATACATAGGAGCATACTGGAGGACATTCAGTCGCAGGGTGTCCAGTCCTCCATGAGCATCAAGTGTGACTGCACAACCGAGTGATACGTCACTTCTCAATGTGAGTTTGCGATTTTAATAGAAGCTAAGGCATTTTACATTGTTTGATGCTAGCTTAACACAATTTTACTTTAATTGTATTTTTCTGCAGAACTATACTGCATCGTAAAGACTTAGAAATGCCAGCAACAGATTGAAATAGTATGAATATATATATATATGATTGCTTTATCAAGAAGGTCACCAGAATTTCATTTTACGAGATCTGAAATGAGAAAGTAGGAAATATCTTTGTAAAAAGCCATTTCACAAAGAATTTTTTTACTAGTAAAGCCCACAGATGAATTACTGAACTTCCAACACCGAGATCGCTCCCTCCAACGAGCTTAGTCGATGAATGAAATTGATGGACTGATGGACTGAATGTGGGGAATTTTTAAGAAGTACAATCTGCACGAAGATCAACGTAATCGTGTGAGACGGCATTCTGATTCATCCGGTTCGGCATTCTGATCAATCATTCTGTGACTATAATCGAACAGCAACTGAACTGTCGTTTTGAAATCAAGCTAAGTTCAAATGTAATGGGTCTGGAGATGCAGCAATCGTCTTCATTCCCTTACTGTGGTCGAGCCTTCGGCTCTCCATTACCTTGGATAGCGATTAATTCATTTATTCTTTGCGAAATGGCAAACACTTATTTAAAGTACGTCCCATTGGAATACGTGACATATGGTAACGAAAGTCTTCATTTTTATCAAAATCATTACTTCTATGACTTCCAGAGCCTAACTTGAAATCTTTTCATGTGTCCCTTTTTGTAAGGGTGGAGAATACATTATGCAATACTTCTCTCCTATAATCTACGCTCATGAGGCATATTTCAAAAGTAGGATTTTTCCCGTACTCAGCCATAAAACAGGTACTTCTGAGTGAATTTTAAATTTTCTGTTTCTGTTTCGTTGGATCGAAAAATAATTCACGAAAATAGGAATAAAAAAAAAGTTTCCTGATTTTTTTAAACGAATATTTATTTTTATTCTGAAATATAGACAAAGGGAACTCCATGCCACCCAGTTTCAGCCTAATACGTTTCCCCTTTTTGCTGGCGGTAAAAAATATATTTGGAAAAGCAACCCACCCAAAAGCTGTGCTCTGGGGAGACGCTCAGCAAAAGTTGAATTTTTCCTTAAATCAACATCACGTCCGTTATGCGTGCGCCAGCTGCTATTTTTCTATTTCTGCCTGATTCGCTAGCATATGAAAAAAATTCTTTAAAAACGTTACGTCCCCAAGAAATAGGCCCCCTAAAAACATTTTGGAAATTTGACATTTGACATTTCAGCTGAGTGCTTCGCATGTCACGTTCTTGCCATGTTACAGCTTTCCATGGGTCTCCGTTTGATTGAAGCAAAGAGAAGTATTTGAAAATATGTTCCCCGAAAAGGTGTGCCCCTATGGAGTGTATCACCAAAGTGGAATTTTTCCTGAACTCAAGATGTGAATAGCTACATATGTCAGTCAGCTGCTCACGATCATCTATATATAATATGAAAGTAGAATTGTTTCTTTACTCAGCTATTCATCAGGTACTTCTTTGCCAAGTTTAAACTTTCTACCACCCTACGTTTTGCTGAATCAGCAAATTGATGAAAATTTGGAAAATATCTGCCCTCGGGCGTTATAACAGTAAAGTACCATNGAAAGAGGATGAAATGAACTTTCTTTTAGTTTTTTTTTCGACTCTGTAGCCCAAACCGTTCAGGAGATATTCACATTTTTATACAGGGGCAAAAACTTTTGGCCCACCCTGTATATTAGATGCTTCCCTTTTTCCTCTTTCCTTATTCCTTGTGAATTTCAAAGTAGGCTTTAGTTCTTTCCCTGACTAGTGTGCCGTGAAAACAAGACAATGGATGAAGGTCATTCAAGGGGAGCGGAGCTTATATACGCTTTTCAGAGACTTAACCTAACTAAGGGAGACTCCAGGCAAATCTTGCACAACATATGGAGAGGGAAGGGTTCCCTTTGGGAAGCGAGTCTAGGGGATACGCATTTCTTGAGTGCCGCGTCGCCGTTGCCATGGGAAAAACAACCTCTCGAACGGTTAGGACAGAAAGTCTAGAGTTTCCTCTCAGAAATAGGGTAGGTGAATTCACACAAATTCCGATCCTGCTATAAATTCCGCAACCACGCTATGTACTTCAACTCAAACAGAAAAACTCAAACTATTTCAACTCACTTTTTGTCTCGATGAGCATGGGGGAATTTATTGAACATTCTTTCCCTTTTCCCGATGGATTGAGCGGCAGCAGGATGAAGATGATAGAGATGAATAAGGCTGGCTTCAAAACAGTAGCCCTGTCGCAATTGTGTAGAAGTTCAGCTTCAGTTCAAGTTAGGATTTTCTTGTAATAGAAGTCACACAACCCTGCTAAAAAAAAAAACTAACTAAAACCTCATGAGGAAATTCTCATGAGGCCACTTCTCGAAAGCCTCTTGAGGTTTTTTCTACAGTGAGATGGCGACTATAATGCCGTTCTGACGAGTATCCCCTTGATCTCATTGAAGTATCTCTCCTTTACTCTCAAATTTGGATGTAACATTTTATTTCTACATAGAAATAATCAAATATATTCGCTTTTCTAATAACACTTGTCCGAAAAGATTGCCTAGTTCAGTGAGACTTCGGGCAATTCTGGCCGACAGGATGGAATGAAGTATTGAAGATGGAACGAATGACAGTTGTATAACCGTCCGTATTTCTGCGTAAATCATTATTTCTTCTCTAAAGATTTGCGGGACCTCGCAAGCTGAGTCGCATGAAACCTTTCTTGGCTAACGAGGCAAGGGGTACCTGTATTCGAAAACCCCATTTAGTCAACCTCATGAGACACCTGTTCTAAGCCTCATCAGGTCGTTCTCATGAGACTTCCTGAGATTATCCTCATGAGATCTCTGTCCGAAAACCTAATGAGGTTTTTTCGGCAGGGTAGAACTTCAGTCAGACCAATGACTGAAGGGTGTGGGCCTCTCTGTTTCCAGGTATGTCACGCATTCTCATATGACTTCATCTACTTTTTCTGTATAATTTCAGATGCTTCCCTCATTCGGCTTCATTCTCCTTCCTCTGCTTTCCTTCCATGCACTTCTTACGACTCTCGCAGATACAACCGAGATTCCCTCATGCGATTCCTCCTCGGCCTTTCACAGCCCATCCAACCAATGTCAGCAGCTGTTGGAGGGAGATGTCTGCAAAGAAGGCGAATGGCTCGTCTTGAACCGGAGCACCAAGGAAGCAGAATGCCGAAACCGGACTTGTGGCAGGTCCGAGCTTCCACTTTATTCCGAACCGGATCTCTGCATTCCTATCAATAGCCCCAGAGGACACTGCGGGAAAAATCAGGTCCTGGTTGCTGATCAATTCGGTTTCGGGCATTGCGAGTGCTCCATGTACGAGCGACGTTACATCTACTGGCCCCCAGACAAAAATTGTTATCGAGTGTTCAATCGAGGCCCCTGTGACCCCGGAAACATCTTCATCGACAGCCGAAATGGAACCGCAGTCTGCAAATGGAATCCCTGCCCCGATAACAAGATCTACTGGCTTTCTCTCGGCGAATGCGTCTCAGAGGAAGACCCCGCCCTCTGTCCTTCATCCATGCCCTTGACCATAGACCGCCTACCTGACCAGCAAATCACCCTAGCCTGCAAGGAAGAAATCGGACACGAAGCGATCGGCTCCTACACTTTTCGGACGTGCACACCCGGCAGCATAAGCGAGGCGGAGGGCAAGTGCGAAGGCACAATCTCTTTGAATCTGTGTCCACCAGGGAAGGAAGAAGATTTGTTCGGCGGATGCCGAAAATCCTCGAGCTGAAATTCCTTCAACGATGTCAAGAATCTTGCCGAAAGCATTTGAAAACCTGTATATTGCATTAGTTCACAATGAAATTCATCCTGTGAAGTTCATTTTTTCTCTTTCTTTGGCCACGAGGGGTAAGGACTTGATTTTCGTCCCTTCCAGCAATTTTTTTTGTATCCCCCAATTTCTCTTTTGCGTCTCCCTTCCACCTTTTCTCCGTGTTGCTACTGCATTTGAGAGATTTTCAAATGCTAATAACGAACGTTGAGAATTTCGTCAATTCATCACAGGTGGCGGAGATTTACGTCTCCATGCAGATTATTTCATTACTTAGACTCATATATTTTTGCTGAATGCGTTACGTTTTTTAATGTTGCAAATATGACCAGTTCGACATGTATTTTTTCGCACATTTTCTCCCTTACTTCCTCTGGTATTATTGCGTTGCAGTCGACGGACTGAATGATGCCAATTTTAAAGAGACTGAGTCTTCACGAAAAGATACAACCAATCGTGCAAAATAACATTTCAGCATGACACTGCAAAAAAACTTAAACCATTATTTGGCACAGTGGCTTGGGACCAAAATAAATTGAAAATGTCGGGAAAACCAGTAGGAACGCATTTACATCGTCCGCTAATCCCAAATCAATGCAACGGTTTCTTGAACTAAAAAAAAAATTGGCCGGCATCTCTATCCGATAATAAAGTTATTTCAGGATCATTCCTTCAAGGAATAATTAAAACACCAACCTTAGTTGGCAATTCATTTATTTTATTTCATTGTTAATATTATTTTTAAAATTTCAGAGCAAAAATAGGATGAATTTCGAGCATTGAGACTCTCATGCGAAACTAGGCGGAAGGTCAGCAGACTCGTCGCCAAGTTAAGAAATACAATAGGGGTAACATTGGTCGACACAGCGGTTACTTAACCGCGATGCATATCAACCTTCATTGAAGAAGAAAGGAAACTGGATAAGTATGGAAAATCACTTCTAATGAAATTTGGTCGGACAATGTCTATGACGATGACAGCATAAAAGTAGGCGGAATTTATCCGGAAATAAACTTTTCGCTCACAAAAAATTATTTTCAACGGTTGAGGTTCGGGTTTAATTAATGTGGGCCGTGTATGAATGCACAAAGAGAAAATGGAATTGCAATGATTTCGAATGGTTGCGGTTTTCGGGATAGATTGACACTCCCGAACCCTATTTTGACCCAAGCACAAAACGTCCGAATCGTCGGAAAAGTCCAGAAATCATCTACAGGAGGATAATCGCGATTACTTCCTCGAGGCCCCAACAGAGGAACGAGGACCGTGTTAAGAAACTCGCCATTTACGCTCCCATATCTTCGAATGGAAAACCTTACTCGAGACGGCCGAAACGGAGGAAAGGAAAGGAACCGATCCAACACATTTAAGATATGCAAATTACAGATTTTGAAATCTTTGGAGAGTCGCCCAACCCAGTCGGAACCCAACCCGCCATCGAACGAACGCCGATGACGTCACTCTTGTTCCGTCATTCTATCGCCATGTCGGAATCGCGAATTTCTGTGCCATATTCACGTGCATTTGCCCCTCCCAAATGATCGTGTCTAGGTTCACCGTCGCCTTTTTGAGGTCAATGTTGAGACACTACAAATACTATACTGCGTATTGAAACCCTTTGTGCCGACCCCTCATTTACCTTACTAACGAGCGTGTCTCTGTTTGTGTGTCCGAGGCCGTTTCTCCTCCTAGACGGTTTGATCCTTGACCCTGAAACTTTAAATATAGGCTTCCTAGGGGTGGGGAATCAGGACGACGGAGTTTAGTGACCCTGCCTCCGATGGGTCGTTGGGTCGCCTTGGGTCACCATGGTCACTTTTCGTCAAAATAGCCTCATAAATTGTGTGTAGCTGTTATTTAATCCCCGGGGTTTCCCGGTCAAGTTCATTTTTCTGTGACCTTTCCCATTTGAGATATTAGAGGTCAAAGGTCAACATTTCGGAGTCATTTTCCCGGTCAAGCCGTGCACTCCGAGTCTTACAATTTTACATTTCAGGTCTTGGAGGACTTCCACACCCAATGCTACATAAAACGTTCAAAAGAATTTGCGATTTCCAGTTTTTCTTGCGCCTGCCGTCGAGCCAGTGGCGCGTGCTGTCGCAAACACGGTTGATGCACGGGCATCCGATGAGGGGGTGGCAGCCAAGGGAATCTGATACAAATTTGTCGCTTACACATCCAGGCAGGTGGCGCGACATGTCCCCTTTTCTCTAGCCTACGGCTTCGGCTACAAGCAAGCCCGTAGCCCATGGCCCTGTCGAATGTGTCGAAACTCTGTTTCTGGCCCCTTTAAGGAGAGCATCCATTGCCCTTTTAAGGGTGTCGTGACGTCATAAGAATGCCACGTAAAAGAAGAATAACTGCCTCTTGATATCACTATTTACTGCACTTGTACAATTATTTCACTACCTTTAATCGCCTCTTGATATCACTATCTTGAATCTTGAATAACCGTTTCTGGTGAGGCGAAGCGCGCATAACACCAAACTCCAACGGGATGCGCGCGCAGAGGAGACTGGAACGGCAGACTCAGAGACGCTCCACAAACGCCAAAAGCATGGCCACGGTCCGCGCGAATGAGACTACCGAACAGCAGGCTAAAAGACGCTCTGTAAATGCTGAAAAAATGGCGGAAGCGAACACGCAGCGAAACCGACGGTGAACGGTCTGAACGTCAGTCGGCAGATACGGCAGCGCATTCAGCTTCCCGAGTTGCCGTGACAGCCGAAACGCGTCGTGATAGAGAAATGCCGCTCGACAGCGAATGCTTGCGCGAGGTGATCGCACACGAAATCTGGCCCTTTCTGACTCGATCGATGAATCGCAAGTGGAAGAGGATCATCTTGCGACGTTGGATATTCTTTGTGACAACTGTCACTCTAAGAATTTTGCCCAAGAAAAGCCACGCGATGGTCAATTTACTGTTTGTTGCCCAAAAGACAAGTTGAACCTTCCCAAGATGAAGGAGTTTCCAGAGTACCCGAAGAACTTGATGACTGGAAACGATGCGAATCCGGAAAACTTCCGCGAGAACATCCGGAAATTCAACAATGCTTTTGCTTTTGCGCGAATGGGTGCTGGAGTGCGTCCACCAACTGTATATGACCCGTATTGTTTTCGCATTCATGGCCAAATATACCACCGCACTGCGCTTCTTCATCCGGGAGTTGGTGTAACGCGCAAGTTTCCACAAATTTACATTTTGGATGCGAACGAGGCCCTCCAACAGAGAATGACAATGAGAGAGAGACGGCTGCAACCGTACTGTTATGTAAAATTTAGATCTTCTCACGAGGGAGATCGATCCATTTGCCCATGCGTTTCAGATGATGGGTGCCGTGGAATTGGAGGAAGAACAAAAAGCTCTTAAGGAGGGTCGAGAAATTCACCCCGTCGTCATGTCCATGCGGACTGTCCAATCTGACGACCGGCGACGCTACAACGCACCGAAAGCGAATGAAATGGCCATCATTTCAAAATGCTGACGGGGTACCACCGTTCGAACGTGACATTCACATCCAATCTGGGGCCACAAATGCAACTGTTTTTTCGGGACTGCGACCCGATGACATATCCCATTCTTTTCCTAAGAGGAGGGAAGGATTGGGAGATTGGAACATTGATATCACACACGGCCAGCTTTACGTTGCGTTTCCGAGTGCTCGCTCTGAGACCGATTTCAAAGTCAAGATTCTTACTACGGATAACCACACAGCAAAGCAGAAACGTACAGTCAGGTACACATTTTGTACGTTATGAGGTACAAACGTTGTCGTAAAATACGTTCGTTGAAAAGGTACAATACATTTTGGATGCGAACGAGGCCCTCCAACAGAGAATGACAATGAGAGAGAGACGGCTGCAACCGTACTGTTATGTAAAATTTAGATCTTCTCACGAGGGAGATCGATCCATTTGCCCATGCGTTTAAGATGATGGGTGCCGTGGAATTGGAGGAAGAAGAAAAAGCTCTTAAGGAGGGTCGAGAAATTCACCCCGTCGTCATGTCCATGCGGACTGTCCAATCTGACGACCGGCGACGCTACGACGCACCGAAAGCGAATGAAATGGCCATCATTTTCCAAAACGCTGACGGGGTACCACCGTTCGAACGTGACATTCGCATCCATTCTGGGGCGACAAATGCAACAGAGTTTCTTTCGGGACTGCGACCCGATGACGTATCCCATTCTTTTCCTAAGAGGAGGGAAGGATCGGGAGATTGGAACATTGATATCACACACGGCCAGCTTTACGTTGCGTTTCCGAGTGCTCGCTCTAAGACCGATTTCAAAGTCAAGATTCTTACTACGGATAACCAGGGTCGACACATACCCAGATCCAAAAAAATGTTCACGCGAAACCCCGTGTACAAAGACAGCTATTTCTGTCTTTTTATTGTGGATCTCTTGTTTTGTTTTTAGGAGGCTTTTATATTCTTTTCTGGTTTGGCAATATAGATCCCTGTGCTCAGATCGTCCGTTCTTTAATAGGTGTAACAGCCGGAGAGCTTCCCGTTGTTTGATACGACACTCTTTGTCATACCAAGGTTTCGAATTGCCGTGTCGTTTCCCTTTCCTTTTAACCGATTCCAGAATGGTGCTTTGGAGTGTTTCGTAGCCCAATTCGGTGTCGCCCATATCCAGGTGCTAAGAAAGTACGTGAAGATATCGATGAGTAGACAGTCTGGTTATGTCTATTTCCCACGAGAGGTACGTTTTCGGGTCCCTGATATTGTTACTTACAGTTGTTATTGGATTCAATAAGGACCATTTGACATTGACGGGCAAGTGCTTGCGCAGAGGGTTTTGTAGTATGGATATTTCAATAACTTCTGACAGCAGATCGGAGAACATTAGGTCGATCACACTTGACCCGTTGTGGCATATGTATGATATATCGGGGACTGGGAGTCGTTGATCATCTCCAGTCCATTGGATCTTGTTATGAACTCCAGAGCTTCGAACTTTAAATTTCCTGGGCGATCGGCTCGGGAGTTGAAATCGCCTCCCTTGATAATCGGTTTCTGTGGCGATGGCAAATAAGAAAAGGTTTCTACCATTATGTCAACTACATCGCCTTCGCTGAGTTCGGGCTTCAGATATATTGCTATCAATATCATGATATCTGTTTCTAAAATAATAGCTGCCTTATTTTCATGGATTTCGACAGGATTTAACCATGATTTTATTGCTAGTGTGAGTCCACCTGTACATTGTCTGTACATTTTGGAAACGCATGGAAAGAAATATTTTCTGCATGTGGATTCCTGTAAGTATTCTTACAGGTGCAACAATCCTAACTTGCCGCTGGCCTCTATAACTAAAAAATACTATGGAGGGAATGAATGTAAGGAACCGAAGAATATGAACGAAATCAACGAATAGATGAGCAATGTACTGCACTTACAATGCAGTCAAGGTTGGCTCAGACAACCGCGAGTAGATGGAATTATGAGTGAGAGACGAAAGAAAGAGTGCGTGAGACCTGTCTTACCCTTACCCAGGGAGGTCGTTAAATCATGGAGTAGAGAGTATAACTAGAGGCGCCCCTCCGCACGAAATCCATTCATTGACGAGGTCGCAATGTACTCGTAGATGCCGCTGTCGATCCTCCACCTCTAGTTACAATCTCTATGGTGAAATGGTCTGGGCCAAAGGGTCCGCTGTTATAGTGGAATGTTTTGCTGACGTCATCACATGCGCAAGATTTTACCCCCCCCTCCCTTTATTGCATCCCTCTCGGCGTAGCTCGAGAACCGGGCGGGCCCTGGAGCCCTGAGCGATGGATTTTCTTTTCGTCAGTCTGTGTGTCATTACAGGTTTCGGAATCACCCCCTCTATTTTCATTTTTTCTTCGACAAGAGGATCCAGGGTTTACTGAGGTTTTTCATTGGGCTATTCCTCTAATCCATGCGTGATGAGGTTATCCTTCCTCCAGCACAGTTACAATTTTAGCACACAATCCTTCAATTCTTCTTCCTCCCGCTTTAGTTCGTTGATTTATTCCACAACGCCACTTTCTGCCCTCAGATACTTTATATCCGCGATTTCTTCAACCTGAAATTCCCAAATGTTTCCAACACACTGATTTACACTCTCCCTTTTCACAATAATGTCTCGCAGAACAACCTCTTACGTCTTTACTCTTTTCCTATAGCTTTTGCAACTTTTCACTTACTGTGTTTAATTGCACTGCATTCTCGTTGACCTCGTTTCGAATGTCTAAAAGAAGTCTGCGGAGTTCAGAAGGACTCACCTTTGAGTCATTTCAGGAGTTGTCTCGTATTTCGCCCACTTGCGATTGTTATTCACTGAAGGCAGTAGCTGCACCACTAATAACTTCTAGTCGAGTCCTGGTCCACCTCTTGTCACTGAGGACAACGACTGACTGAAGACTTCACGGATCGATCCTCGGTTCCCTCTGTCTCCTTGGAGGCTTCTCTTCGATTTCTCCCCTAACACGATAAACACTGAACACGGGCAAGATCCCCACTTGGTTGCCTCGCGACCGGCTGAGGACTCCCATGGAAAGATAACTTATTCCGACCTCTCTCGCCGAGGAAAAAGTCGAAGATGTGACAGTCTATAACACTGCACAATACCTTCACCGTCACTGCAGTCTTCGAAATTCGCACTCACTTGAACGACTTATAAAACAAGTTGGGCAAGCCCAGTCCATTAGTGGGCTTCCTCTCAGATAAGGAAACCCTCATTTTGGCACCTAAGGAACGAAATGCCATCCCTTTACACTCTTCGACAATCAGAAACCTCATTTCTCAATTATATTTTGTAAACATAGGCAATCGGTGCCCATGAAATGATGAGGGAGGATGGAGGGCCGTGCGTGGTTGGATCCATCCGCCACAACGGTTGGTAGCGAACTGACAGCTCTTGTAGCTGACACGGCGCCGCGCTTAAAGCCTGAATCGTACGCGCATGCGCATTGTTGTCCAGAATCTGAAGGACGAACGGGTACTCATGCCCTCCCCTCCGTGACCAATTTTAAATCCAAAATTTGCAATAAATATGTCAATTTTGGTGCAAATTCGCCACAAACGAACTCAGCCTGTATCTTGTTCGTATTTACCCGCTTGCCAATTTTCGCATTGATCAGGCAATATTTTCATAGTTATCGTCGGACAACCATAGTATGACACACGGAAGGACAGAACGTAAGTATAAGTGGTCTCTTTCCTTTCAGCAAAAGAGGCCAACTAAAAAGGCATCTGAAGGTCCCCCCACCCCCCTACACTACCAGTTCTCCCACACTGGTCGACGAGGTTGAGTCCTCGCGTACACAAGCGAGGAATTCGCAATAGGACCAGTTTGTTTCCTTTTTAGAGTTTCGTTTCCTTGTTTTCAGAATTAGATCGCTGTGTGTTCGAATTTGCAATTAGAAATCTCTCACTCGAGGCGCTTTTTAAAAATTATTCTTAAGTCGGAAAAAATGCTAATGAATGAATTGCTTATTCCTCCAATAGTCTAGTCGTCAACTATGATCGATTCCAGCCCTTGCAGCTAACTCATTCAAAGTAAGCCGAGACGTAGAGAGACGATCTGCTCTACTGCTGAGGGGGTTAGTGAAACTCATGAAATAGCGCATATGACATTCGTGTTTACCTCTCCTTCCGCGCGAGGGAAAGCATCGCTTAGAATTACTTTTGCGGGAAGATCCAGTCAATCGCGCAAGATTGCATTCCAGCACAATTTTGACCCATTGCTATTGTCGTGGAATGGGTGATGACTGCGTCGCTTCTAGACAAACTCCAAGCTCTTACCGGTACTGAAGCTTATATGTGGACCATCCACGACCGCACGATCTTCATGTAAGATGCGTAATGATGCTTCCTTGCAGCGAATTGAGAACCGGCGCTTCCTCGTCGAAATATTCGTCGAATGTGTGATTACTAGCGAGAGGCAGCTGTTGTATACTGGATTTGGAGTTTTCGTTAATATTGATTTCCGAAATTTAATTTCCGTTACATAATCAATAGACTGATCCTCTACAACCTATTTAAAATATTAATCGGTTTCTCCACCTTGGTCGACAGGGTTGACCCCTCGTTTGCACAAGCAAGGAGTTCGCAATAGAACCTATTGGCGGATCGTGCCGCGCGATTAAACGGTGTGCGACGAATAGACCGCTTTTGGAAAATGCAATTTCGAAGTGTTGCATGAATCGCAGTCCAAACTGACTTGAGTCCATCCCATGCCTTTTACGTCTCGAAAACAAGACACTGGATGGATGCACCATCTCTAAATGTATGAGGCAACGAACGTCCCTTATGGAGAATAGAGCTTACATGCATACGTAGGAGCAAACAAGAGGACATTCAGTCGCAGTGTTTAGTCCTCCATGAGTATCCTATGTGACAGCGACTCCGGAGTGATTCTTCACTTCTCAATGTGCTTTAGTGATTTTCACGGAAGCCACAGCATTTTTAATTTCTTGATTTGTGTTTCAAGCAATTTTATTCCAATTTTTTTTCCTGCAGAACTACGAGACTACATCGCAAGGGCTTCGAAATTCCAGGAGCAGATTGAAAGTGAAAACTAATGTGAACGCGTATATTTTATTACCTTATCATGAAGGTCTCGATATTTTCATAGTACGAGAGCTGATATCAAAATTTAGGAAACATCGTGGTTAAAGCCAGTTCCCAATAACTTTCAATCTAGTGCAGCCGACGCATGAATTAATGAAATTTCAGCCCCGAGATCGTTCGCACCAAGGAGCTCAAACAACAACGAAGGGCATTCAGAGTTCTAATAGTTCACAGCTGATAGCTTGTCTAGCATAGCAAACAGCAATCCCCTGTCAGACCGGGGAAAAACCCAGAGTAAATATGAAGCGATGGGAACGGAAAAGATAATGAGGAAATGGCATATTTCAAAGAAAAAAATTGTTCTTAGTAAAGGGTTTCACACTCGACGTGTCATGGGTCCTTTGTGACAATGTTTGGGCAAACGCATGTCTACTTGCATGCAACGATTTTTATAAAATTGAAGACTTGCATATGCAATTGAAATCATTCTATTTCAAGAAGCAAGCATTAAATCTCGTAAAAATTATTCGATGGGAGTGGGCATGCGTGTTCACGCGTGTGTCTGTCCTCTTTGTCTTAACAGTAGATGCAAATGACGCATGACATGCATGTCATGCGTCCTTTACGTGCATTGTGGGAAAATCCAGCAAGCGTCCCGGAGCTATGAAAGTTGACAAAATCCAGCAAAGTCAGACACTATATCGTGTGGAACTAGGTCGCGTTGGGTTGGATTATAAGCGATGTGAACATCACTGCAAAGGCGAATGAGATAAACCGAATTGTGAAACGACTTTTGTCCACCGAGCGCACGTGACGCAGGACAGATCATGATCGGCTTACCGTTACATCACCGAAACAGCTATCAAGGAATGCCTCTCTGTTTCGTGATTTTCAGCAGCTTCTCATTTCACGCAATTTTTTGTTCGTAGAGCCCTGAACAATGAAACGGGATGTGGACGTTCACGATTCATAGCAATTCACGGGTTTCCAAAGGGCTTCATCTATTTTTTCTGTACGATTTCAGATGTGTTCCTCATTCGGCTTCATTCTCCTTCCTCTGCACGCCTCGATCTACCATACATTTCCTACTACTTCTGTAGATATAACCAAGATTTCCACCTTGCGATCCCTTTTTAGCTTTCCACCGGCCATCCAATCACTGTCAGCCACAATTGGAGCAAATTGTCTAGACGGCGAATGGCTCGTCTCTTTAACAGTCGAATTACTAAAAGGCCCCATCTGGCATCCGTGTGCACCTCTCATTCTGTACGAGGGAAAACATCGCTTGGGATGGAAGCACGACCTTAAAGTCGATGGGGAAATGAGGCCCGTTACACAATGGATTTCAGGACGAATATCTAATAATGGACATCGAAGGCCAGCGTCTCCCTGAGCTTCACCTGTCAATCCTGTGCTGTTTTTTTTCAGTAGAACTTCATTGGAAGTAGGACAATTCATTACACAAGCAGCAGTCTTATAGTAAGACTTTCGGAAATCCTAAAGGGCGTGGCTGGGTGTTATAGAGTTCTTTTGATATTTCAAGCGGAAATTTCCCATTAAACCAAGACAAAATGTTCAGCTACAGGTCGATTCCAAGTCCAGTTCAAATACAGTTACTGTGGTGATTTCGGTTTCAAAATACTCGATATGAGCACACTGTAACTTCAGTCAAATTAAAGTCTGTACTCTAACTTTAACCGAACTGTAACTGAACTGTCGTTTTTAAATCAGCATGAGTTCAAAGGTTATGGATGTGGAGACGCACGAATCTCTTCCCGTTCCCATATTTTCCCCCATCTCATTCATTACTCATTCATTGTGAATCTCAGGGAAAAAAAGGCTTTTGATCCTTCCCCTGCCGTATGGGCCGCGAAAACAGGACAATGGATGAAGGTCACTCGAGGAAAATGGAACATACATATATATAGATACAGGATGATTCAAAAGTAACTGCACTGCATCGAAATAGCTATTTCGCATTTTCAGCAATTGTTAAGGATTTGCTGCTGAACTGTTCATGAGTTTCGGTTCAACATGGTCTTTAGTTATCTCAGATCTGTTTGAAGGGATGAGGGGAATATTGTATTTCTAAGGGTTTAAAATAATGGAGCTGTTTAAAGAGAGATTCCCAGTTTGAATGTCATGCGTCCTGTGCGTTAATGCCTTGGCAGGAAGGCAGAAGCACGCGTGCAAACACATTTCCACTTACAACAAAAAGTATTTTAAAAAAATGGCGTTTACAATTGAACCCTTCCCATTCCCACACGCAAACCTTACTTTATTTTAAAAACTATTGAATACTACAGAATACCAGCACAGGTATAGATCTGGCATTCCAATGGCACCTGTACCAATGGGTTTATTATATATCTTCACCACATCCTAACCATCCAATCTTGAAATAAATGATAGCTGTCATTGGTTCGGCGTAGGCCTATACGAAAAGGCCTGGACAACTAGACATGTTCTCGAAGGTCCGCGCGTCCGCGTCGCGTGGAGATGGGAGAACAGTATGAAGCGTAGGATGCAAGATACGGCATTTCACGCGTAAGCCTAGCAACCCTGTCTACGCGCCCGGGATCAGCGGCTCTCTTCCATTGTCCACTATGGATCCGTCAGCCGCCAGGGCTGGAGGGGAAGCGGATGTTCGAGTGGAAGACGGACACCCAGATCCAGGGGGAAAGCTGCGCGTGTGCTTTGGGTCGTGCTGTCCGGTCGATATGGTTACTGCGGACAGACTAAATGAAAAAAAAAAATGAAAAAAATAACAAACCGACCGCAATATCTGGCATTTTCCCATAGTACCTTTAGGAATGCCGGATAAGGGGAAATGCGCGTGCACGCGTGCGTCTGCCTACCGGCCTAAGCATTGACGCAAACGACACGTGGCATGTAAAGTTGAAAAAGCCTGTAAGTGTGCAGGCGCCACGAAAGCAGACAACGACCAACAAAGTGAGGAACCATAATGTGTTATACTAGGTCGCGTTAGGTTGGATCATTCGCGATGTGGTACAACATAGTGAAACGGCTTAATTCAATTCTAAAAGGAATTTGGTCCTCCCAACTCTCGTGCCGCAAAACAAATTATGATAGATTCGTTTTATCACTGGAACAGCCTTCGGATATAGTCATGTCGTTTTCTTGATTTTCAGAAACCTCTCATTTCAAGTAATTTTTTGGTCATACAGCGTTCAGTAATGAAACGGGATATGGACATTACTGTTTCTTAGCAAGTAATGCGTCCTTGTATGACTTCATCTGCTGTTTCTCCGTAATTTCAGATGCTTCCTTCATTCGGCTTCATTCTCTTGCCTCTGTTCGCCTCGACCAACTATGCACTTCCTACGACTCCCGCAAATACAACCGAGATCCCAAAGTGCGGTCCGTCCTCGGTCTTCTACAACCCATCCAATAAATGTCAGCTGCTTCTGGAGGGAGAAGTCTGCAAAGAGGGCGAATGGCTCGTCGTGAACCGAAGCACCAAGGAGCCAGAGTGCCGAAACCGGACATGTGGCAGATTCGAGCTTCCCCTTTATTCTAATCCGGACCTCTGCGTCCCCGTTGGATCCCCCGGAGAACATTGTGGCCTAAATCAGATCCTCGTTGCGGATCGATTTGGCTTCGGGCATTGCGAGTGTGAATATAACCGAGGTTACATCTACTGGCCCCCCGACAACAATTGTTACCGAGTGTTCCATCGAGGTCCCTGCGACTCAGGCAACATCTTCCTTCTCAACAGCCGAAACAGCCGAAACCGAACCGCAATCTGCAGATCGAATCCCTGCCCCGATGACCAAATCTTCTGGCGCTCCATAGGAAAATGCGTCTCAGAGGACGACCCAACCCTCTGTCCTTCGGGCGAGATCCTGACCATAGGTCGCCTCCCTGACCGTCAATTCACCCTCGTCTGCGAACGACCTACGCGAATCCTCTTGATCGGCTCTCACACTTTTCGAACGTGTGAACCCGGCAGCATCCGCATGAAGGAGGGCGCTTGCGAAGAAAATCGCTTTGAATCCACGCCCACCGGGGAAAGAAGGCGACCTTTTTGGTGGTTGTCGCGACTCCTCGAGTTGAATTTCCTGCTATGATGTCAAATATCTTGGAGATATTCCTTTAAAATCGGGATGTGGCATGACGCGACAAAGGAATTAATCCTGAGACTTTCAGTTGTACTTTTCGCGTGGTCAATGAGAGGTTAGAAATTGATTTTTGCCAATATCCTGCAATTTCTCCCATTTCCCCTCATATTTTCTCCATGCTACTACTGCCTTTTAGAGACTTTCAAAGTCCCAAAACCCACTTGGATAATTTTATCAACTGTTTACAGGTGGCGGAAAATTTAGTCGCCCTGCATATTCTTTCATAATAAAAACTCATTTCTTTATGCCGAATTCATTCATTTCATCATTCATCTGTGAATGTGGCTTATTATTATGAAATTTTCTTTTTTCCCGGATTTTTTATTTCAAACTTTCTTGTTAATTATTGCATCTCAATCGATGGATTCAATTGATGGATTGCATGCCCGCAATTTGAAAGATGCGGAGTCTGCTAGAATATCCAGCCAATCGCGCGAAATACCTTTCCGGCATGACATTGCAAAAAAATCCTAGACACATCTTGGCACAGTGGTTGGGGACTCAGCCAAACTTAAATTACCATGAAAAACAGTCGGAAGGCATTTACGTCCATTGGGTAATCCTAAATAAATACACTAGTTTCTTGAACTTAGCAAAATTTGGTTGGCTTTTCTTTCCTCTCCCCGAAAATGAAAAAACCTACGGACTATTCTTTGAAGGAATTAGCAAAAACACCAACTTTAGCTGGCAATTACTTTTAGTAAACAAACCAACGCAGGTTCATGTGCTTCTTAGAAATATGTAAGAGATGTTAGAGCCCATCGAGAAATTCATGTGGGTTCTGCATAGACCAATAACGATTACTTTGTGAATTTCCGTACCCACTCAGACGAAATCACGCTTCATCTGTAATAAAGTCCTTAGATGCGTCAAGATAACCACTTGCAACTTCACCATGCAACCATTCACAGTACACGCGATGAGGTATGCCTGTCTCTCGGTTCTTGCACGACTGTGATTTTGTAGGCGGTCATTCGTTAGGTTTTCTGTATTCGATGGCCTGCTGTCCTTGAAACCCCAGACCGTTCCAACGATCATCATATCGACTTACGGGGGCTGTCCTCTATTCGTCTCTGGATGTCAAGGGCAGGCTCATCGTTCGCAGAGTTCGGTGTCGAGTCGGTGTCTCATCCCGGACAGAACCTGGTTCCCGCCGCTTCTCCATTAACTTATGTATGGCACGTTTTTGCAGGCACTAACACATCAGAATATTTCTCGGGAAACTTTTCGCGACAAATCTCGTATGATTTACTTTCTATGAAATTTTCAACAGCGAAAATCCGCTGCCGTAATGAAAACCAATTACAACACTGACTCCGAGAAACACAAACGCATGGCGTTCTGAAAGCATTCGCAGCTCGACTAAACCCTACCACCCAACAAGTCATGACCGCATGAGTCTTTGAGCCAAAAAACTATCGTAACTATAGCGAAAGACAGCTTCCAACAGGAAACAATACGGAATGACTTGCCGGGCTACATTCTAGGGGAACACCCTGTATTTAAGATCCGCAACTTCAGAAATTGAATTCTTTTTTAGAGTCGTCCAACCCAGTCGGATCCCAACTCGCCATCGAATGAACGACGATGACGTCGCTCTTGTTACGTCACAATCCCACGCCGAATAGAATTCGCAAATTTACATACCATATTCAAGCACATTTTCCCCTCCCAAATGATCAAGTTTGAGTTTGACCTGTTAAGAAATAAACACGCAAGTCTTATCGAGGAGATCGCGATAGAACCTATTCCTGGATCGAGTTCGATGGCGAAATAGTATGCGACGAATTGATCCCTTCTCGAAAGATTGATTCCAAAGTGTTACCAGTAAAGCAAGAATTCCACTTTTTTGTTTCTAGAATGAGGATCGAGGAGTCGATCGACTTTGTACCAGGAAATCTTTCAAGTAGAAAGGCATATTTCTTATTATTCTGCAATCTAGAAAAAGACTGAATTATTCTATTCAATAATTAATTAATTTCTTATTCATTCTCTTGTCTATTCGTCAACTACGGCTGATACCAGACCTTGCAGCTGACTCATCCAGAGAGAGACTCAAACAGAAAAAGAGAGAAAGGGAGAGATTTCCTGCACAAACGTAAAGAAGATTGTCGAACTGCTAAAATGACACATCTGACATCCTTGTTTACCTCTCTTTCCGCAGAGGGAAAAAAATTACCGGGGATGGATGCACGACTTCTAAGCCGATAGGGGATGAGGCACGTTACGCAATGGCCTTGGAGGCAGATGTTTAAAAGTGGACATAGAAGGCCTGCGTCGGTGTCTCTACGTAAATCATCTGTCAATGAAATAATGTGAAAACCAATTTTCAATGGCTTTCCCTTTCTTCAAACCCCCCCGCCTCTCTACGGGACTCACTAACGTTAGGCATAGGCCTAACCAACAGACCGCCTTTAGGTCACATCAAGGCCAACTTTTTTATTTTCAATAAATGCGCGATTCTCGACTCACGGGGCCAATTAGACCTATGAGGGTGAATCCGTGGTCTTCGGGACATCTCCTTGAGGACGTGTAGCGTTAGACCATTCGCAGGCCTACTCATGCGTGCACAAACCATTTCAAAGAGGACGTGTAACGTTAGACCGACTTGAAGCCTGTTTCGCGTTTCATGAACCATTTCAGTGGGACGTGGAACGTTAAGCCTATCCGGAGTTCCTCGAACCATCTCGAATAGGTATGAGGAGAGAATGCCTCGGAGAAACATGCAATTCATGGTACGCGCCATCCTGTCAATTCAGGGATGTCCGGATAAGATATCTGCATTTCCCACCAAATCGATCAATAACTGCCAACAACCACTTCATTCTCAGCTCAACTCATGAACTAAGCACAAAAATGTATCATACATTAATAATAATTAAAAAAACCGAATATCCAGACGCCAATACGAAGGTTGAAACAGTCTTGAATCTGACATAATTTCGGCACTGTATGCAGCAACACTGGGGGGCGGTTCTGGAGCAAGTACTCTGAGCCAAATTGAACGGCAAATAATCGCATTTTTATGGCGAAATGGAGCATCGCAAACAACAAAAAAAGCCACTTTCGTCATCCACGAGTCATCTTTCTTATGGTTCGTCTCCCTCCTCCCAACCCCCCCCCCCCCCAAGAGAGGCTACCTAGGGGGGTTGGGGGGGGGGGGGGGAAATGAAATTGACATCTCCAAAAAGCGAAATTCAGTGATCTCCGCAATCCCGATGAGATGGAGCTTCAAATTTGCTCGATCGATTCTGTGGTGAGAGAGGAAGGAGTAGGCCAAATTCCGTTCTCGTTTATGTTCTCAGAGACGAATAGGAGGAGGTTGAAGCTTGACACGGGAAGGGGTTGAAGAAAGGTAATAACCGCTACAAAAAGCCTATCGATCCTAAGCTGTTTTTATCAGCGGAACTTCATAGGAAACAGAAAATAGAATTTCACAAGCAGCAGACTTATAGCAAGACTTTCGGAGATCCTCAAGGGTGTGGCTGGGACTAATACAGTTCTGCTAATGTTTCAAGCAGAAATTTCCTATCAGATCACGACTGGTGTCTTAAAAGCTCTGTTGTAGTTCGGTTCTATGTGCAGTTCAGATGTACTTACAGTGACGATTTTGGTTTGAAAATAATATATGCAAGCACGGTGGAACCTCAGTCAGATCAAAATCTATACTAATTGTATCTGAGCCGCAACCGAACTGCCGTTTTGAAATCGGCCTTTGCTCAAAGAACAGGAGATGAAGCAATCTCCTCCAGTCCCATATGTTTTCTTTCTTCCTCATTAGTCATTGTCTTGTGCAACTCAGGCCAAACAGGTTTTAGCCCTTTCCCTGCCTTGAAAAAGGCCAATGGTCGGATGAGAAGTCGTTATATTGGGTTGTTAAGAAAGTCTTTGGAGTTTTTCTTGTTCTTGTTCATTCTCTCTTCATTCATAATGAAAACAAGATCAATCCACAATGTAAGCACCATCGTTGCCCACAACCTTCCTCCACCTTTCGGGCAGGGAGTGGATGCCCTCCCTGTAGAACGCCGGGGGCTTGGCCTCGAAGAAGTGCTTGAGGTCAGTTTCGAGCGC
>CAJPEV010002043.1:0-51741 GCA_905338385.1 Darwinula stevensoni
TTTTGGTTCTGCCGGATCAAAAGGCCCCAGCAGCTGGGGGAAAGGCAGTCTTGTGCAGGGAAACGTAGAGGCAACCAAGAGACTGGGTCTTAATCCTTAATCAGGGTCATGTTGGGGCTAGTGAGGTTCAACAGACTCTACCTCCTTAGACGATGTGCACTAATCCCCAGTGATTCATTCCTTATCAAGTCCTTTCAATTTAAAATGGAGGACATTCCCGAAGAAAGTTACTAAGGTGCTACGGGTGGAATCGTCGCACTTTCCGATCAGTCATGGGCTTGGAAACAGTGACCCGTCTCGATGGAATGGATCCCGCGGCGCAAGAGGCGCCATCTCGCCTCGATCAAGGAGATACACGCTCTTTCACCTGGGACATAAAAGGGATGAAAGTGAAACAATCTCATCCACCACAAACCAGTACCCGGACAGGCGACCTGACATGAAGATATGAGGAGGAACTGACGATGCATGCAATCTTCATGTATTCGTATCGGATTGCGTTGTCGCGTTCAAAGCTGCTCATTTGCTAACTTTGCTAGTAGAATTTCGAATTTATTAGAACGAAAGAACTGATGAAACGACAAAATTTACTTTTAGACAGCATTCGATGTGAAATGCGAACCATATCTCATTTGACCTTGTTTAGTGGAGAGAAGGAGTCTAAAGATCGGACTCGTGAGAAAACCACAAACAGCCGGCCACGGCTGAACACCAGCTCGGGTAGGAAGATTCGGTCGAAGGTCTCACTCGTTTATCGACGGCCAGGGCGAAAGCCAGCGGAATCGGGAACTGGCATCGCTTCCGAGCGAAGGAAGGAGGCCGGTCGGAAGGAGGCCGGTGAATCCTCGAGGGCTCGTTCCCCCTCCAGTTACGGCGTCGACATCGATGTTGTTGATCGCGCGACGGACGATCGACCGCGTGACGGACGATCGACCGCGTTCCGTTTCCTTGTTTTGCGTTGAGGTTGCGAAGGAGCACGATGACGGCTCCAGATCTTAGTTCCAACCTATGAGGTGGCACGGCGCTGTTCGATCTCATTGGTGGTGTTGTCTCATGGCTTGATCCTTTAACCACAGCGTTCGGTCTGGTTCTGTCTCAGTCTCTCTGGCTAACCTTTTCCTTTCCATATCGTGGTTAGAACTTGTTCTTTTTTGTTTAGGCTTTTGGAATTTAAATGAAAATGAAATGAAGGTATTCACCCTTGGGTCTTGCTTTGGAAGCAAATTCATTTATTTTTCGTCACAGTGTGGCNTTGTTCTTTTTTGTTTAGGCTTTTGGAATTTAAATGAAAATGAAATGAAGGTATTCACCCTTGGGTCTTGCTTTGGAAGCAAATTCATTTATTTTTCGTCACAGTGTGGCTATACCGCGATTTAGAGATTTCCTGAACTTTAAGGAAAAGATGGAGATCTGTATCGCTCGACTGCGACTATCCTAAGGGGCACGTGCACCTTTATGTACTGTATAGCCTTATTTTGTGAACTTGGAAATTGCTTCAGATTCAAGCTAAGAGAGTGAGAGAGAACGTAAACCAGGGCAAGCAGACATCCCTGAAACTTCCGAAAACGACCATCATTTCCTCGACATGCCACCCAGGTCCTACGGGATGCATTCGCATCCCCACCGCACGACCGCACTCCCCGGACCACATCGGCTTCTCTCTCACGGGCATCACGCGGGGCCGGGGCCCGCGCAAATAGAAGTCGCGCGCTCCGAACTACTTCATGGTGACTTCGGGGAAGCAAAGCCCTGGTTCAGCTTCCAGCACTGACATAACATACACGGATGGCAATGCTTTGTGTTATGGGGTCCTCCGATCCTGAGAACAGACGAGCCTAGACTCGGAAAAAAAATACGCATCTCAGCCGGGTTTCGAACCGTTGTTCCCTAACACGAGAGGGCGACGCGCTACCACCGCGCTACTCACTCAGCCCAGCCTCCTTCGGCCAGGAGAAGTCGTAGCTGCTCGAGTTTTAGTCGCAAAGCGACAAAAATGAGATCTGTAACTTTTGAAGGTCTCAAGCTTTCCATCGATACCGGATTCGCTCGGATGCGATGAGCGGGAGAGGAGTTCCCGGACAGACAGACAGACAGAAAACGGTATTAATATATACTACCGGCCTATGGCCGCTATTGCGGCCTTCTGCCGTACAAAGCTGATGAGCAGTGAGAAAAAAGTTTAAGAACAATCTAAACCAGGTTCCCGCTGCCAAAACCTGATCTACAGTTCACGATGCAACTCATATACATGAAAGAGAGGCTGAGGTACAGCGCGCTACATCAGCCAATATGGACAAATTGCATTCAAAGTTAGTTCAACATGGGTAAAGTAAATAAATATGGAAGGAACCATGAAATATCAAGAAACGGGACAGACTTGGGAACAAAACGGAAAGTTTATATCATAACGAACAAAAATAATCCCAAAGTACGGATTTGACAAACAAAGTAGTGCTTCTTCATAGACAGCATCGTCCGTAATGGTGCCAGCAGACAGCATCGTCCGTAATGGTGCCAGCACCAGTTTCGCCATGCTCCGGTCCATCGATAACCTGGATCTTCAGCGAATACTCACGGCGAACTCGCGAGAAATGCACAAATGGCATGGATACTGGCTCCGTGAGTCCGACTTGGTGAACTATCTCTCCCCGAGACTTGATTATAGTCTTACCATAGGTATGCCCTGATAGGTAATTGACGTTGGCAAAAATGGAGCGGTTTGCTGACTTGGGTTGACAGGTGATGAATGCAGTCACTCGTTGCACCCGTGCTCACCTCGACTACTATTGGTGTTCAAATGAAATAGGGACTTTCAGTTACCTACCCTTAGATTATAACAACCATTGCCCCCTTTTCATTTGTACCACTAATACAAAGACATTTGCGTTCAAGTCTCTCACGATCGCAGGCATGTCGTTGCTAAGGTCGTTCCCAATCAGAAGAATTCATACACGAATCAGGATAGCTCCAATTTTAGGTTTTAGGAGGTGCATAAAGAGACCCAGAGTATCGAGATTGTTGACGATTTGAAACGGAAAGGTGGCCAGCCGATCGACGTCATCGCCACCGTGATCGTTTTTCACAATTTCGATGCTGTGGTGTGTCCGCAATTCGCCTTCCAAATTGGGACGACGCGTCCTCATTGACCAGACTGGAGTTCTCACTCTTGGGGCACAGAAGAAGTGCGTTTGATTTTCACTTCCGCATCACAGACCATATGCCGTTGCCCAAACAGCTCCTTCACCAGTTATCGGAGATAACTGATTACTGATAACTGGTGAAGGAGGTAACCTGGTAATCGCACGGAGAGCTCAGATGGATCGCCCCCTGTATTCCTGGAAATGTTTCACTGCACACATCGAACAAAAATCGAATTTCGTTTGCAGCAGCGCGCATGTTCCCTGTCGAACGAATCGTTCGGAACGATGGCCACAACGGGTTCATTTTAACACATTGGTGACGGGCCGCGAGAAATCTCGTAGTACGCTCGCGAGCGGTTGGTGACCGTCACCAATGTGTTAACGCAAGTCTCAATGATTTGACCGCGAGATGCTTTGCGAACAACTGGCAGCGCGCGTTCCATCGTTCCCTGCACTTCGGCGGGGGTCATCGGCGCTTCGTCCCAAATGATGGCGTCGGTAGCTGGAGTCATCGCCTGGTTTTTGCGCGATGAATGACACGTTCTGTATGCGAATCCGTGCGGGTTACAGGAATTGTTTGCCAATGCCACTTGCTCCGTCGATAAGAAAAACAGCGACGCACTTCCCGTTCCGAGTTGTCACGCGCTGCTGCATTTAAACCACTTTATCCGCTTCACGAACGAACAGTTGAGTATACCCTAATTATTGATTTAATTTTCATAATTTATGAAATGAATGTAGACTGGTCGTAGTCAAATGACAGACCTCGCCGGATGCTTTGAAGCAGTAAGGACCGTTTCCGGAAGTGTCAACAATCGTTCCACCAAAAGGGAGCAAACGCGCTTGCGCCGGTACGCTGCCTGATCAACTCGCAAAGATTGCGATCGTTTGCATCTTCCCGCGTCAACAACGTTCCCAACTCTGGTCGAAACTCAAATAGAATAAAATGTAACATCGTAACATGATCGTGACAACCTTGCCGAAGTCTTCACTTAGAAGCGGAGTAAAGCAAGACCGAGCAGTGCTCCACAGAGTAACTTTGAAAGGGATCGTGCGGGAACGGCTGGAATGACGTTGGGCGTCCCATCCAACGCAGCGCAGAGTGTGGGTTAAAGGTTCGACGCATACACGCACTGCTCTCCGCACAGCGTTAACAGCTTCATGTTGCTCTACAATTAGCGCATCTCTCCTCCGAGCATCAACGTCTTCACTTGCTCACTTGTCAGTGCAGACCGTTGCAGCCTCGCCGCTCCTCTTCCACGGGCGCATCGCATCCAACTTTCTTAACACTTTGCATACCGCTCATGGAGAACTCCGTTTTTGAGTCCTTTCGCGAGTCATTTTGCTTAGTCTATGGCCGAAAAAGTAATAGCCCTATCGCATCGAGCTTCAGGCTAAGGTAACTGAGGCTTAGGTCAGAGCGGCGGAGTTAACTGTCCTGTACTCAATAGGACAATCTGTTTAACCCATCCCAGGACCTGGAAAGGCACAGGCTTGAAGGCCTAACAGCTACAAGGACGAATCACGAAACGCGCCTACTCTATGACACGGAAAGGCGAAGGCTCGCAAGTCCATTGGCTACTTAGCCTATGTCGTGGAAGGGAAAAAGCTGTATAGGCCAGAGGCTACACCTACCACGCCTTAGCGTATTCTAATGTATAGTATGAGTGGATGGATTGATTGGTACAGCAAAAATATAAACTTGGTAAGGGTGGTTTTCGGAATTTGGAGTTTAGGGAAGACCACAAGACTGATGTGCGGAAATTGGTAACCGTAATGATGGTTTGGTTCCCGTAAGCGCCTACTCCCCTTATGCCTATTTCCATTGTGTGCGACTCTGCCTACCTGAATTTCAGAGTCCCTTTATGCCAATTAGTGTCCCACAGCACTTGCATATTTTGTAGCAGAATGCCTACGGAATCGAACCCATGAGGGTTGCATCGTGAAGATATCTGACCCTCAACTCTACCATTCCACCACAAGAGGGACATGTATGAAGAGGCTATTTTGAAGCTGTATTGCTCCACTGTAGCAGTCATTCTCTGTCTGCTGCAAATTCATATGTAGAGGTTTCCTCCCCCATTTTTGCACCATGATGATGCATCTTTGCCAGTACAGGTGAAACAACAAATTCATTTCAATTGTTTTATTCCATTAATGTATGGGCATTGAATGGAACGTGTTCACGTACGACTCTTAATAAACATATCAACGACACAGTCCATTAATTCTCCGAGAGATATTGCTTCTTGGACCAAGGCACTTTTGAGGTTCTTCCGCTGGACGTCCCGAGGTCTCTGTTTCGCCTGGATGCCTGAGCTGGCTTGGAGCTTCTGGATTGCAGATTCGACTGAGGACTGTTCTTCCTGAAGGGTTCGGATAACCTGGAAAATACCAGGGTGCTTCTATTTCAGAAGATTGTTTATCTTCGAATGCCAGCCTTCCACAGCATTTGTTGTCCTGTGTTGCCTGCTGTCAGCATGATTCCATAAAGTTCTCCGAATTTGGGGGACATGTCATCGCTCCAGGTCTCTATAAATTAGTCAAAAAAAGTTCTCAGGCTCACTTCCTCGGTGCAGGTCTCTATCGCCAGTTGGATAGCGTCATCGAGCTTCGGTAAGGGAATGAGGGGCAAAGCCATGAAGCGCCGAAGGCATTGTCGGACGTCAGCGTTCGTCCTATACCGGGAAGAAAGTCCAAGATCCTGAATTTTCTTCCAGAGAGCACTTGTGAAGAGGAAGAAGCACCCCTTAATTGCTGCACAGGGGAGAGATTGAGAGAACACATTGAGGATCGCACGCTCAAAATCCACTAACACACTTCGGCTTTAGTTCAAGGCCATGCTGTTCCAAGATGTCGTTAACTATGAGGTAAAGACGTCGATACGTGCTCTCGGTTTTATCCGGCAGGAAAGCAGCCAGCATAGAAGAGATCTTTCCCCTGAACTCAACATGGATTGTATAGAGCTGAAAGAACAGTTTCGTGGACGCGTGGAACGTCCCATCCATGAAGATTTGCTCAGCATGTGCTATTTTCCAAAGGCTTTCTGCAGTACTGAAAATAAGTATTCTCTTCCCTCCGCCTTCATCTCGTAAAAGGAAGGGACGATGATGAGCAATGGTGAGCAGATAATTGGGTGGGATCTGGAGTTCTGCCCGTGACCTTGGCATCTTGGGAAAAGTGCTGGATCTGATTTGATATAGAGTACTTTTCACCGTTTCGTAAGATTGAAGCCATTCTTCTTTGTCAGGGTGTTCGGCTCTCATAGCCAAAAATTCCTCCCTATACAAGGCTGGTATGGGAGTGAGTTGGTCCCTTTTCACTCGCTCTCGGAGTCTTGAGGCAAACCGAAGCCGATGGACATTGCCTTTGGGTTCTTCGTGTGCGTGCTTCCCGAAAGAGGCTTTCAGCAACACATCTTCAGTGATAGTGACCGTTGCATTGCAGCGAGAATTATGGCATTTCCAGTGAGACGTTTCACCTTGTCTTCTGGAGTATTGACGTTAGAATTAAATACATGGGGTAAAAGTAATCAAGACCAGTTGAATTTCAAATGCACAAATTGTGAAAATGGCTCGAACCTGTTCAATCTGAAGAGGTATCCTTCATGGAGAAGATTCCGTCCTCCTCGCAGACCCTCCAGTATTCGTACTGACATGACGGCGATCGTGATTGTGAGATTGATCCGGTCAAGAAAACCCATTTTATAGGACTTGGGAAAAAAACTTGCTGTGGTTGTGCCATTATGCCACAAGGTCATGGAGTTTGCAGGGCAATTTCGACGTTGACGTAGACACACTGGGACACTCACCCCCGGGGGTTGGCTTGTTATGCCACCGCTTGCTTTCCGTCCCATTCTGCCACCGACCATGAGTCTTCATGGGCTCAGTCCCAAATGTACGCTGCCTGCACAGGCATTCATGAATTTCGGCAATGGGGCTCTGTTATACCGATGAAACGACACCTGTCCTATCCAATACGAAGTCGCCTCCCCATGACGGGAAAATAACGTTGTGGCAATAAGCGACTGTTTCCCTTGGATTACTCGGCATATTGCAACTTTTCCTAGGTATATGTATGCATTTTCGAACTGCGGCAGCGAGGTAGGCTTAAACCAACTATTTCGTCCCAGTAGGTACAATGGGAGTAGGCAGCTACGGGAATAAGCCGATGCACCCTGGTCAAGAATCATTTTTCTAGTCTTAAATGCACCATATTTCTGGAAGCAATGTACGAAAAATCTGCCGACTGCGAATTTCGTTTCTTGGGGACAATAGAACATTGGAAACCTACCTGAGAATACCCTAACTTTGAGAACGTTTTATCGCATCGTATGTCGTCCCTCCTTCGTTGAGGAATAAACTACAAAAAAGGAGAAACTCCACGAAATGTAATTTGACATTTTTTGCGAAATGAAGTAAAACATGACATACGGCGAACACATACGACAACGGACATATTACGATGATCAACGAGAAAAAAGAATGTCTGTTTAGCACATGCTCCATCATCGACATCTGAGCGGAGTTACTCGGAAACGGTCGGGAATCCCTGGGGACAGCCTGCATCGTTTTTGTGGGGCGGGCGAAGAGGGATCGCCCAGGCGCCAGCGGAAGGGGGGCGCGGCGCAAAGAAACACATTAATAAAAACAAGTATTTTTTTTTATTTGGTTAGGGTGGAAGAAAGTGCCTTGACTTGGCTTTGATTATCTACAAATGTTACAAAATTATTTCCAGCTCCAGCTCCCTGTTAGCATCGGGGAAGAAGACCCTAATCGCCAGTTGCGGTGGTATTTCGCGTAGCAGTTGTTGATTTGGGTTGGGGGGGGGAAGCACCATTGGAACTCCATGCCCTGGGCGCCAATATGCTTAGAAACGGCCCTGGGGGCAGCTGTGCCCTATTTGGTCACGGCCTCCGAAATACTACCTTGTTCAATGTGAGTAATGGTGCCATTTGAACTGGCATCGGAGCGGAGTATGCCGTGTCTCCTGCCGTCTGCAATAAAAAAGTATTTAAAAAATTGTTAATAGCATCTTTGCCTTTTTATGTGGGCGTCGATAGGTTCTAGGTTTAAGGCAGGCACGCCATTTTCCCCACATTCACATCCTGAATCTCTATGGAGCTCTCGCCCTAAATCCAACCTTGAAACACGAGCCCCTCTCAAGATAAACCTGCACTAGTTTTTGTTTTAGGAATGTATGTAGGAATATAAGAGAAATATTTCTAATTTCAAATGATTTTCATTGTAATTAGAAATAATTCTTAATTAACGTCCGAGACGCCAAGTTCACCTTTCCATTTTGCTCTCATATTTTCCTCTTTCAACGAATTCGAGCCGGCTTTACAAAACTTTCCAATTGATATTTTCATCTTTTCTGCCTGCTCCTTACTAAGGTACGACCTGGAGAAGAACATTTAGCACACGACACTACGTTCCGAGTTGAACGCGAACTGCAAATCCCTTCTGTGCGACAAGTACATCTGCTTCTGCATCAATGGAACGACGACAGAATCGGACCCTTCCTACCCAAGTCGCTGTTGATTATGTTGCCGTGTTGTGAGTTTCACCGAACTATCTTGCTTGTGGAAGTTCTTTCCTTGCCATCTTCCCATGCTCTCAGGGGATGCAGCGGAGGGAGGTTCCTCCCATGGCAGGCGGATTCCGTCGTGTAGTTCATTCCAAGAGGGGAGGAGAGACGGATAACCTCGGCGGGGTTTCCGATATCAATGCATACTCTCGCTGTATGCGTTTTATCCAGGATGAATGAACAGCAGGTTTCTTGTCGTCTCTCTTTCGTAGTCAAGTGCACCCTCTCCAGCAGAAAGAAGGAACGTGAGCGAAATAACGTAAGAACGTAGGACGAAATTTTTAATGGGAAAGAAGTAAAATATGACATACGGTGAACACGTACAACAGACGTATTACGATTACAATGAGAAATTGTCTGGCGCTACTGACGACATCCGGCCCGTAGACCTGAACGACGACCAAGACTCCAACTTGCTCCAGTCTGAGGCGGATCAGAACGACACACCCGCTGACTGGGTTCCATTCGATGACGCTTCTTGTCAGTTGGGGACTAATGAGTATCCTTACTCCAGCCTGAGCAAACACGGTCGAGTCGACTCCACTCCAGTAAAGGGGCCATCCGTGGTAGACCACGGATGGACCCTTTACTGGAGCGGAGTCGACATTACTGGGTAATGGAACCGGTGCCTTTCCTCTTGGTTGAGGCCAGACCAACTATTTCTAGTCGTTTCCTCCTAGTCTCCTCCACGAGTTCAGGCTCCTTACCGCAGAATGTTAGCACGTTCCAAGTCCCGATGTTCAGAGTCCGTTGCCAAGGTCGTTTACCGTTCGATTCTGCTCCTGGTCTGCCCTTGGGGCATCGTGCCGAAAGAACGCTATGGCCGGTGGCAAGCCGACCGATAGGCATGGATGTAGCATGACGGGGTCCGACGCACCCAAAGACATCGGATTGCCCCGCCCCAGTAGCCAAATTATCGATACTCACCCTGGGTGCATAGTGACTATCGCAGTTCTGATTATCCTGGGCGACGACTGAGCTAGTATGGAATCCCCGAGCCGAACTCATCATGTTGTATTTGGTTCGTCTCGGTCACCCTCTACGGAAGCCCCTATAACATGGTTGGACCTGAGATAGTACGGCCTTCCGCATCACTGGGGTCAATCCTCGCGACGTGGACGCGCGAACCATTGAGGACTCCCTGAGAGTATCTTAATTGAAACTCATTTGGCATCCACTCGCCCATGGCCTCGCAACTTCTTAATCCGGCCCTACACTGCTGCTGTTTTTTTTTTAACAGTTGTGTTTCATGAGATAAATCATAACCTATGACAGAAACCCTTTTCGATTAGTACCTCATGATGAAACTCATCAATGGTTAATGTTAGCTATTTATCCCGTGACAGCAAACACCAAGTTTGATTTGCATAGACCCTTGGAAAGAGAAGGCCTAGACTGAAAGAAACATCATAATAGGACTGTCAGGCCGCGTGGATATTCCAAATAGAAACTTCAGCCCATCGATTACCTACTGCGTAATCATTATTGGCCTTAGGAAATCCCTCTGGCAGAGAAAAAGAAGCATTTTCGTTTTAAAAACAATCTTCTTCTGAATGCTTCCATAAGAAACCCATTGAAGCTTGCGCGCTTGACTCCACCCAACTCATGTTTATGCTTCCTGCCGCCAGATATCGCCAACTTAATGCACCCAGCGAATAGGTATTTGTGCATAGAGTGCTTGTTCCCTCGCCGGTGCCCCCCAGAAAGGCCCATTCCCTGAAGCGAGTCAGGACTCGCTATGATGCAACACGTTGACCGACACGGAAATCTGGCCTATTGATTTTCCCATTCAGTGAGGTGCGCCTCGTGGCGGTCAACCTGCTAATTGTTGCCTGAAGGAACTCAGCAGTCCTGAGAATATATCAAAGCCTGACTCGCAGGAAAGAACGCCACTGAACAAGAGAAGTCGTATTTCTCGACTACTTTTTGCAATCGTTCTGGTACTTTTTGCCTTTTTACTCTTATGCACGACGATAAGGCATTTAAATTGACTTTATTGTTTCTTGTCCAGCCGTCGAAACCTTGATTTCCACTTCACTACCCCACTCAAAGTACTTTGCAGTGTGTAGGTAGTTGGAAGTTAGTTTATAAAATACGTTTCCAATGTGCTTTTCAGGCTCTCCTGCAATAATGCCAACCCGCATCCCCTGTAGAAATCGCATCGGCAGGGAACGAGGAAGGCAACTACTGGCAACTGAACTGGAAATAGAACCGAGCTGCGACTGAACTGTCGTTTTTAGTGGGCCGCCTTTCCTGAAAGGAAAAAGACCACTAATGATCCCGTCCAGTCCTTCCGTGTGTCCGTATGTCACACTTTGGTCGTCTGTCGATAACTAAGAAAATATTGGCCTGACCAATGCAAAAATTGGTAAGCAGGTAGATATAAACAATATACGAGCTAATTTAGTTTTGTGGCGAATTTGCACTAAAATTAACATTTTTATTGCAAATTTTGTATTTGAAATTTTTTTCATGAAGGGGAAGGCAGAGGTACCCGTGAGTCCTTCAGGATCTGGATCACAATGCGCATGCGCCTACGACCCAGGCTTTGTGCGCGGTGCCGTGTCAGCCACCAGAACTGTCAGTTCCCTACCAGTTCCTTCGTGGCGGATGGTTCCAAGCACGCACAGCCCTCCATCCTCCCATCACCATTTCATGGCCATCATGGGTATTTTTCAAACATAACCCAAAAATGATGTTTTTGATGGCCGAGGACCGGAAAGAGTTGGCATTGTTTATATTATCATATTATGAATTCAAGTCCTACGCGTGCCGCCTTTATTGAGTGCTTCAATCATCGATCCTGACAGGAAATTATTTTTTGTGTTTGGCGAATCCCTAGCGCACGGAAGAACGATTCCTCGACCACCGACTCACACCCAAGGGGGATCAGAGAGACTCTTCTCAGATCTGCGCAGAAACTCTATTTTGGGGTGGGAACGGCTCGGAATGAAGGGCATGCTGTGGAGGTCGACAGGGTGGCGAAAGCGAGCCTGTTGGCACGGGAAATCGTGCAAGATCGTTATATTGCGAAATCCGAAACTGAAGGAAATACACCGAAATATTTCCTTCTTTGGGTTGACTTGTTTTAGTTCGATGTCTGGCCATCTCTCTTTGGATCGGAGCTGACATGAAAATTATTTTTCGGTTACCATTATTCCCAATTTTTTCACTTTTATTCCTAACGATCCCAGTTAACCCTCACTGAATTTTTCCTGTTCAGATGTCTCTGTCTAAAAGAGTTCTGGAAAGTATGAAGATTCTAATAGCCAACCCAATAGCCATTTTTCAAGCGCGTTATAGCGTTTCGATCATGATAGGAAACTCAGGAGAAGGGATGCGAGAGCACATTTTTCAAGCATTTTTTCTGTCTGGACATATTGGAAATTCATGGAAGGGAATATTTTTTGCTTGCCGATTCCTTTAAGTATTCTTACATGATACGACGATGCAAACCTTGCCACTGTCCTTCATAACGACTGCTGCTAAGAGAGTGAATGAAATTAAGGAATCAAGTAACACATCAGCAACATACGTACAATGCTGCCAGGGTGGCTCTGACAACCCCGAGTAGATTGTATTACGGCTGCGGAAGACAAGGGAGTGCGTGTGACCTGTCTTGGCCCTAACAAGAGAAGCAGTGAGTCGTCAGGGCCAAAGCGCCTGTTTTTATAGTGGAACGGCTCGCTGACGTCATCACATGCGCAAGATTTTACCCCCCTCTCTCCGACCTCCCTTAGGTCTCTCCGACCCCCCTTGGGTGTGAGTCGGCGGTCGAAGAATCATTCTTCCGTGCGCTTCAGATTCATCAAACCCGAAAATAATTCCATGTCCAGTTCGATGATGTTCAAGCATTCAGTAAACACAACACGCGTAGGACCTGAATTCATAATCTGATGGTGTACAGTAAACGTCAACGAGACATTTACCGCTCGTCCTGGCCGAACCCGTCTCGTCGATGACTGACTTAAAAACGACAGTTCGGTCGCAGCTCAGTTCTATTTTCAACTCAGACTTCAGTCGCGATCTTCCTCGTCCCCTGCCGTTGCGATTCCTACGGGGGATGCGGGTTGGCATTATTGCAGGGGAACCTGAAAAATACATTGGAAACGTATCTTATGTATTACTACCGCCTATAGTACTTCAAAGTACTTTGAGTGGGGTTGAGAAGTGGAAATCAAGGTTTTGAAGGCTGGACAAGAAACAAAAAATGTCAATCTCGGGTCAGCGTGACCGAACGCTGTGTTGCATACCAAGAAAAAAATTTTGCCGAGCGTAGTTAGGGATCCACACAACGTGCATATCAAGAGCGCATGTGCGGAACCTCACATGGCAATGACTGGGTTGCGCCACGTGCAACTCTTCAGCTGTCGGTCGGCGGTCTGCATTCACCTTGTGAAGATGTCACGTTTCGAACAGCGTGCTGATGGGAAATTTTGAACGGGAAGAACGGTGAATAAAGACGTACGTAGATGTGAAAGCAATCCGGAGGAAACGACCACAGATGCGGGCAGACAAGAATTGGATCCTCCTTCACGACGACGCACCAGCGCCGATGAGCCGTTACTCGACACTGGCACAGTCGAGCATCCCCCCCCCCCCACCCCCCCACTCCCCGGACCTTTCACCATACGAGTTTTACCTTTTCCCAAGAGTGAAGAAGTGCCTGAAGGGATGCCGTTTTTCCTATGAGGTAAAGGAAGTTACGGTGGCGGCACTGAATGGGGTCGTTAAAAAGTCCAGTTCTCTTTCCGTGAACTTCACAGACGTTTGCAAATGCGTGTAGAAAGCCAGGGCCGCTACTTTGAAGGTGACCCAGCAACAGTGCCGTAACGCTCACCGTCCGCGCACAATAAACCCGATCTCGAAACTTTTAGAACCTACCTAGTAGAACCGTGAAAACGTCATATGACGGGTGTCTCCGTTAGAAGGTTAATATGAAATTTCAGCTCCAATTCCATTCCGTTCCGTGAATTACAGCAGTGCGGGAGTGAGACACCAACTATTTTTTTCCCATTAGCAAGCATCAGCTGCGGGGTTTTTTTTCTGTTGTGAGGGGAAAAACTCCCAGCCTTTCCTGCGTATGCTTTTTCATCTCTCGATTTGTTCAAAGTTTATGTCCTTTTTCTCCTTTCTCCAACCCCTTCCTGTTATTTTCGTGTAGTGTATTGCAGTATTCTTCTCTGAGAGCATTTTGAGGAAAGGAATTCGGCGTGGCTTCTCTCCCTCCGAACAAAGAATCACCGCAGTAAATCTGAAACTCCATCTCCCCGGGGTTTGCGAAGAAAACAGGATCTCGTTTATACAGGTGTGAGTTTCACCCGGTTTTTTTCTCACCCTTCCCCCCCCCCCCTATCCCCATCCCTTGGTAAGGGAAGGGGAGAGGCTTCCCCATGTGCATGTATGTACGAGTGTGTAAACCTGGAGGGTTTTCGGAAGTGATGGCCTGATCAAAAGAGAGATATGAGCTTGTGAAGGGAGATACGTGCTCTTTCTGTTCTTGGTAGTACACCTTTCCTTGGTGAAAAATGAAATTTATTTCGTTTATTCAGGCCTACAGTGCTGACTCCTGCCCCATCTCCCACGGTTGCCGGATATCGAGCAGGAACTGTCAGTTTCATGACTATTTCTGCTTTCGTATGGGTAGCCGAGTCTTCAGTTATTATCAAGTTTTAATGCTGAGTTTATGCGATTAGGCGAATTTTAAACATCGGTCAGCGGTGGCCGATCGATGAGGTACAATATGGACATATCGCGCATCTCTGCTGATAATGGCGTCCACTCATCATCCGAATTCCGGAGGCAGTCTGTCCTCAGACAACCTCGCGGAGACTGTTCGAGATTCTCAAGATAGGCACGTCGTAGGCCTAACATCCTACTCCTCACAGAAATGCCTGTTAACCCCGTGTTAGACTCATCAAAAGCCTAATTAGCTCGTCAAGTCGTGGCTTGTGATTCTTTTGAGCGAAGAAAGGTATGTGACCAGAAGACAATCCGTGGGTTAGGCCTACGCCTAACGAGTCCCGGGATCTCTTCTCATTCAGAATCAACTATTGTTGCCACAATTTTGAGTCATTCATTGAGGATATGGAAGCTGATTGCAACGATGACAGAAGAGGGGGAGGGGGGAAGAGAGGAAGGCCTTTCATTATGAATTTCACATTACTGTAGCTCATCTTTGGTTTTCTCCTTGGGCGGATTCCTCTTGGCTGCCTTTCGGTAACTATTGATCATTTGGTCCTTTGGTGGCCTTCCGCTCGTGCTAGATAACCAAGATAACTTCTTGATAACATGCAACACATCCCAGGGCTCGTGTTTCTTCCGATCTCAAATAGTTGTGCATTTTCAGGTAAATTTCAAACATGGATCTTTTCATAGTCCTCTGCGCCGTCATCAGGTTTTTCTTCGTCAGCGATCGAGTCTCCAATCCCAGGTTAACGTCGTGGCAAGTAATATATTTAGAGATTTCCCTCTCTAAGCACATCGGCTTCTTACTCTTACGACTCTTGCTCTCCTTTTGCTTTCGTCACTGCTGTCTCCGTTCATCTCGAAAAACAGTCCGAGGCACAGGCGCTCCGCCTTTACTTCGGATTCTAAGCTGCTCGTGTTAGTTATGTGCCTTCGTATGATTCCCTGCAATGTCCCATTTTTACAAGCTCCTTGCCAGAAGCCAAAGAGCATCGTTCAATGTCGAAAAGTGTTCGTTTGGAAATGTCGGGAGTGACGTACTTCTCTTTCCATCCTCCTTGTGAAATGACAAGTAAGCTGCCAATGCCCGAATATCGAGCATGCCTTCCCCGGGGAATAGTGATGGGATGGGCGATTTTCTCAACGTTGCCTATATACTCGTTTTGTTAGCTGCTCCTTTATTCAGGTTCCCGTATTCTCAGTATCGAGTGACTGGTTCATATTCCGCATGAAGATTGTGAAATAGAATTAAAATTTTTATGAAATTGCTCTTCCAAAAACATTAAGCGCGAATGGATCTGCGCAGATGCGAATGGATCCAGGAATTCTTTGAATCCAGAATGGAAAAGAGACAAAGGGAATTTATAGTACCGGTATGGCTGAGTGGAATCTTTGAGCACTTGCTTCACTTCCCCGGCATGGGTTTCAAGCCAAGTGAAATATAATTCAGTCACAAAAATGTAATCTGCACCATCAGAAAGGAAGTAGAGACGCGGACAAGCTTCGGGAACTGTGCAAATTTGCACTGCAAAATTACCGCGTAGGAAACGTCGCGGAACTGGGGGATGACGCCCTCGGTTTGCAGTTGCCCTATCTCCTTCGTATTTGTCTGAAACGTCTTATTCCACGTGAGAATCTGTCGCACCCACGAAAACATGAAATAACTGTACTTTTTGCAAATATCTATGAATAACTATTGTTTACTCAAGAATTGATTTTTTTGCTCGAAACTGTTGTCAAGTTCCTATAAAATTGTGAAGACTTCCCGTAGACAGGAAGTCTCGATCCAGCCGACCTGTTCGAGCCGGTCGTTGAAAGTAGGCTCAATGGATCGACCTACAATCCCAGCTAGAGAATCTCGAGAGGCATCAACGAGGTGATAAGGGGGAAGTGACGTGGGTATCGTCTGATAAGGGCAAAAATAGGAGATTCCCTCAAATGCATCAGAGTGATGCGCCTTCACCGTCATGGCGAGAACGTTCTTTTTCGTTCTCGGCTCCCTCCTTCTGGGCATCTTTGCCCTCATCCCCGATCAGGATTGCCCGGTTGGATTCTGTGATCGCGTGTCCGATTGTGCCCTGTTCGAAGGTGATTGTCCCAACAACAATCTCACATTCAGTGTCGAGAATGGAGGCATTTGCGGCTGCTGCCGGGCCTGCGTCAGATTTATAGGTAAGTCCAGTCAGGTTCCTCGCACAAGGTGAGAACAGGCGCACAGGAAATCTCGAGGAACGACAAATTCCAAATATTTCCTCTCGGCTGGTAATACGACGAAGTGTCGTCAACTGCGCGGAAATCTCTCAACTGGCGCAAACTGCCCAGGACCAAAGTGCTCTTTCCAGCATAAAGGACTGAATCTAATGTCCATGTCCTCGCTTTTGAAACGACATCTTGTAGAAGCTGCGGCAAAATTACTAGTATAATTACTCTAATTACTAGTATAAACTATGCCTTTCATCGCGGCTCTAATGACACGTGATGCGTCATTATTGCTGACAAGAATTCCGTGTTATAACAGCGAAATATATCAGGGGAACGGAAAGAGAAAGCGATATTTCAATAAATTGTCGACATCTTTTTATTTATTTATTTTTACATAAGATCAAATGTGACTAGGACCTGAAGGCGATGAGTTTTGTGGAAGATATCTGCTACCAGGCCAGTTACTTTCACTTAAAGGAAACAGTCGAGACCTGCAGATTGCCTGCATCCATACTAGCAGGTGCGGAATTCAAATATGAACTGTGAAAAAAAAATTCTCCACTCTGAGACCGAGAATTGCTGCTGTCTTTGCAGTATCAAGTTCCAAGACAGGGTCCTATTTTTCTCATGGACAAGGTTGCTAGCGATATTCTCGAGAGTGTCACCAGTAAACCTCAGGCGCATAGAGACATTTCAGAGACAGATTCGAGGTTTCTTGTCCGATGTCACTCAAGAAAATTTTTTTTCGAATTTTCCAATTCTGCGTCGTAAAAGTTTCCGACTTCGGTCATGTAAACCTCAATTTCGCCTAATTATTGGGGGGAGGGGAATTAAAATGTCGGCCCCTTCTAGAAAATGCTATTGTATGTGCGCGAAATTTACAGTAAATGGTATTTCCAAGGAGTGACTCGTAATACAAATATCTCCTGATAATACGAAACTTTCCGTACCAACACCTCGGGGATTTAATCCCAAATCCTGCTTGATTCGGATCGAATGAGCTGCATCGCAGATTCTTCTCAGAGGGGAAAAAAAAAACGATGAAAGCACACCCTGCTTAACGCAGTCGATCGGCGGCCCACACCGCACTCAAATAAAGTCAACCATGAATATTAATGCTTTCGAGTCAATCGGCCGTCTCTGACGATTTTCTTCGCATCGAAGTACGGGAAACGCTACGTCTCACCCTTCCGTGAAAGAAGCGAACGGATCGATGAGGGCAAGTTGCGAACGAAGAAGACATTTCGGTTCTTTGGAGAAATATTCCGAGAGGATATGGGACATCTTCGATTAATAAATGCAATTAAGGAATCCCTGAAATTCCCTTCTCGAACGAAAAAACCGATTCTGAATTTTTTTTTTTTTACGGAATCTTGAATCACCTGCGATTTCCAGTGAGCAACTGGAAATAACGTCTTGCTTATCCACGTTAAGCTCTGGGATGGATCAAGTGTTCCAATCACGCAGCTCTGGATAAGACGAATAAGAAGAAATATCCGGGATTAAGATAACGACATTTCAAAGGTAGAAGATTGTAAAACTCATTTCCATTAAGTTTACGTTAAGGCGTAACTGTTGAAGTTAAAAAAAATTTACAGTAGAGTTCGGTTCTGAAATCGTTTACCGATTATGGGACTCTGTACTCTAAAACATGTTGAAATTGACTCCATTAGTTTCTTATCATGTCGGGCCCACCGTTATCGACCTAGTTCGTGTATATTTAGTGAACGTCAGAGAGTTCATCATTTTCTCACAGCTTTTCTATTGAATTCCGCCTCATTGTGGAATGATGCGAAATCATGCAATGGTTTAGTGCATCATTCCCTTCTCTACAGGTACATGGTGAGATTCAGCAATGAGATTGGGGCAACGGAAAAAATCCTGAAGGAGAGGGACCAACTTTATGTATTTATTTCGCGAGGCGTCGCAAACAGTCGCGGCTGGGTCTCTTATTCATGAAGGTCGAGGCTGGATCTCATATTCATGAAGGTCAAGGTGGACATAGCCGTAGAAGCTTGACGTTCGGCTTATGGGCTATTAAATCGCGACGGAAAATGCGTATGCCTATTTTTACGCAGTTTGGATGCTCCGTTAGAAAATCCCGTGAATCTCAGGCTTCTTGAAGGCCTTCTCAAGTCAAAAAAACTCCCAAAAGTTAACGGCAGCCCTGGACCTGATGCTGCTCCATGATCACAGCATGAGATTGGGCCTGGACTCATTTCGTGCATGGGCAGGACATGGCGGAAACTCCCCGCTTACTTATCGTCTGAATCATAGCATTCCGATGATTCATATTCCGCTCTCGAGCCAGACGGAAGAAGCGATCTCGCTTTCGCTCGTAGCGTCCGTGCTCGCTTGGGAAAAAAGCGGGACTCCAGCATCTCTTCCTCGCTCATTCCATCGAGTCGTTCCTAGATTGAAAATTATTCTGATTTTGAGGCCATGGGCTATGGACTCGTGGTGGACCAGGCAGAATGCATGCCGTCCGACGCAGCATTGCGTCTCCGATCTGGAGAAACGCGAGGAAATGGAAAACTTATCAATTTGTGTTGAAATTGTCAGAAATGTCGGTGCTTGCTAATTCCTTGCTCACCGTGGCACGATAGCATGTGGAAATATTGCACATCTGAAAAAAAAAAAAATAATAATAATAATAATAAATAAAACAAAAACAAACAAACAAAAACAAACAAACAAAAACAAACAAACAAAAACAAACGAACAAAAACAAACGAACAAAAACAAACAAACAAAAACAAACAAAAACAAACGAACAAAAACAAACGAACAAAAACAAACAAACAAACAAAAACAAACAAAAACAAACAAACAAAAACAAACAAAAACAACTCACCGAAGTTCCCGGTCTGTGGAGTCCCGCCTCATAAGACCCGCCGTAGAACTTCGGCGGACAGCGCGAGAAACCGAAAATCTTTGCAAGAACGTCAGCTCGAACCTTCTCATTCCGAGACGGACGGCGATGGCTCCCGGCCAAGTCGAATCCAATCTTCCTTCCGCCTCACCCGACGCGACCCGCACGAACCTCCTCGCTTCCCTCAGAGAAGGCAGTTGCTTTCCCCTTCGTGCCATAGTCGTGAAACGCCTTTCGAAGCGAAGGGAAAGTCTTTCCTCCCTTCTTCCTCTTTTTTTTTTTCATTCGAGTACGAGGATCTAACACTGAAAGATTGTGTGAAAGTACTGATCCGATGTAGCTTTATTTTGAAAAGAAAGAGGGACGTGGAGGCATTGGAAGTATGGAGCTAGGGTCAGAGATATCGATGTCTGAATAGATTTAGTTAGCAATCCTCACATGCGGGAGTGGGGCAAGGAGGCACTCGATTTTTAGCCGTGTCAGTACTGAAGGTCATTGAAAAGTCCATGTACACATTGATGCTGCTTTTTCTCTGCTGTAATGCTCTTCGAGAGCAATCAAATTACCTGAGGTCATTACTAGAGCATATATAGCTATAGAGATATCAAGTTTTTCATGCCGTAACGTCAGTCTGCAGTGTTCAAAACATTGTCTCATACCTCGGAAACTAAGAGTGCCAACACAGAAAAAAATTGCAATGTTTTTTTTTTTTTTCCCAAATTCGCTACTTGACCCTCCGCAACTCTTTCCTTAAGATTGAATGACTCAAGTGGAAACAATTGCTTAAGAGCTCCCATCATGATGCAGGTAAGCTTAATTTAATAATTCCCTTATAATTGAATCATGCATCTTTCCAGGACCAAATGAAGCCTGCTCTATTGAGGGCCAAAGAAGTCGTCTGGGGATGGACGGAGTGGTCGACTCAGGTCAATGCCTTCCTGGGTACGAGTGCAAGGATGACATTTGCGCCGGTAACTATCATATAATATGATTCATGTCCTTGTGCCATTTGTCTTTGCCATTCTCGATTCCTGAAAAATATTTATGAAGACAGCAGAGTCGAAGAAGGGCATTCCAGACGAAAGACATTCCTATATGGAAGCCTTGGAGCATTTTATTCTGCTGAACAAAAGTGAAATCATTGGCTTTTTCCGGCGCCAACTGTGCTGCATTGCATTGCTTCGAAGGAGAGCAAGTGAGGTGCAACACGCCATGCAATCAGCGACAGTTGCCGTGGGAAAAAAGTCAACTATCGTGCATTCCATTATAGCATAAAATGCTGTCGCTAAAACTCGTTAGAGCCAGCGTTAAGTTACGATATAGCTTTTCCATTAGCGCTCAGTGATGTAGTAATGAAGTAATGCAACATTTATACATTTCGCGTGGAATAAAGTCCTAGTGGAATAAAAAGCTGGAGGAGACCTAAAAAAAATATTCTCTCCCTTTCTTATAAAGGACCAACCATTAGCAAGAACAGGGTTCTTAAGTTTCTAGGCGTGTTCAAACACCTGTATCTTGAATACTATTCATCGTAGAACAATAATATATGGTGAACACACCTTTGAGACCATGGAAAACACGTTTCCCTGGTTAACGACGATGTCCACTAGAGGGTGCTCCATCTACTCAATATGACCACCATTCATGTCCACTACGGCTTGCAGTCGTGGGAAGACATGATAGATGGCTGATGAACGAAGTTGTCCAATGTTCAACATCATGATGATATGATGTCGGATGGCATCTTTCAAGTCTGTTAAGGGAGCTGGACCTCTTCATCAGATCTCGCAACGCCTAGCAGCTGCATGGTCCCTTAAGAAGGCCTGTCTCACGTTGATGACAGCGTAATGCTTCATCAGCATTAGTGGTATTGCTGTAATACTGACGTACGAGAGCGATCCATACACGTAATGATAACCTGTTCCGTGTCTTGGTTTACGACAAAACGGACGCTGGCGAGTGTGTTGGCGTTTTTAGGCCGGGACTACACTAATCTCAGTTTTCAGTGTAGAAAAGCCTCGAGGCTACACTGGTCTCAGTGGTGGCAATGAAGATCAGTATAGCCTTGAGACCAATTGCAGACCCAACCTTATAGTACCAGACTTGTAACAGCCTATGCAAATGTAGGGATCCATGAAGCCTTCTGGTGGATACTGTCGTTTACCAAGGAAACGTGCTCCCCGTGGTCTCAAAGGTGAGTCCACCAAATATTATTGCTCTACGATGGATAGTATTCAAGTTACAGGTGTTTGAACACGCCTAGAAATTATAAGAACCATGTATTTTTCCTCTGGAATGGATCTTTACGACTTCATCATGCATTGGACTGTAAAGTTGGGCGTCTGATGCCTTGAAGGAAATTATTTCACTCCATGAGAAACGTGTTACCTTTTAGAACCAAATTCGCAGCAAGTACCGTGTCTAGTGAAGGCATGGAATGCCTTGCTCAAAGCTAATGCTAACCCGAACATCAGAACATGGCTTCACATCCCGAAGTGTGAAGTGCGTAGAAAGGAGGAGACGGGAGAGGAGACGACGATGTTCGAAGGCTTCTATTCACACATCCAATGTCAAGGAGGCAAATCTGGGAGGTGAGTTCTCACAATAGAGACGGTGAGAGACTTTACTTCTGCACTTGCTGTCGCACAAGCTGCTCTAGCAATCTACTGTTTTGGCCATCTTTCAAGGGAACCGTCGAATCTCGTACAAACTGAAGATGATGGTTATGGACACGCTGGCGTTGCCAACTATCAAATTAGCTATGAAAGCCTCTTGAATCAAGCGCTATTTAAAAAAAATTCCACTATCTGGGCACGGTAAAACTCAATGCAACCATGTCAGTCTTTTTGGAGTTATTCCCTAAATAAAAAAAAAAGAAAGTAGAAGATCGCAGGCGTAAAAGTCAAATAGACCGCAGACATGTCCGTTCCGTTAGTTCTTTCTTCTATAGACCCACTTCATAGAAAAGGTTGAATATCTCCCTACTTTGGAAAGTCTACTTTCTTTTCTAATACAATGCGGTTCAAAATTTGACTGCTCTACAGCCCAATTTAGACAAGGTAGCAGAAAAGTCACCCGCAGACTGACGACTTTTGCAATTCAGGCAACGGGTTTCGTTGACAACTACAAAACTCAGATCAAGCAAGGAATAAAGGTAGGACATCTCTCGTGCTGATTCATTCGCCTTTTCATATTCTAGGTGTTATTGCGCAAACCCTATTGACGGTACGAAGCTGTTCGGCTATGAGTTTCAACTTGATGTCGAGGAAAAAAAGGATATGAATTGCGGTGAGTCCATTGTTGACATTTTATTATATTGAATAGTTTAATAAACTATTATTATTATTATTATTGTATTATTATCATTATGGGAAAACATTCACGAAATGCAATTCCTCTGGTTTTTCTTTGCCAGCAAGGTATCGGTATCTCTCCAGCAGGGTTACCACCATTACGGAATGCGCGGTTTTTTGCCTTGAGCATAATTTCGTATATTATATGCTTCTTGGAAATGCCATAATAAAACACTAGCTGAGAGCCAGAAAATCATCAGTAATATCCACCAAATTACTTGTAAGGTCACACTACTCAGATTAGCGTTCGACCACTAAATCCACTGCAAATGCAGCTTTCTAATCTTTGTTTCATGCTCATTCACCGTACGTTTTCGTTACTGAAACATTGAGACCAGTCAAAACAGATCGCATATCACAGACTCCGCTTGAAAAGATTCTTCCTAGGGGCACGTTCATCATCAGCGGCTCATGGAAGCACTATAGCGGCGCGTCGGTTTCTTGCGACCGCCTTGGCCGCAGTGTTCGCTCCGAACGTATTTGGGTGAAGCAACCTGCCTACTGGGAAACCTCATGAGATACTCATGAGGTTTACGGACAGAGGTCTCATGAGGTACTCATAAGGCACATAGGATCCTCATAATCCTCATGAGGACGTTTCAAAGCCTCATGAGGAACTCGGCAGATCTCATGAGAAAGTTGTGAGTTCTCATGAGAACTCATGAGTTTTTAATTCGTTTTTTTTTTTTCTGCAGGGCTCCCTCAGCATCCAGTCGGTGATGCTTAATCATGGGTCTCTTCATCCAACCGAGCACATTGCATTGACGCATTGACGCAGACAAACTCACATAATTCTGTCAAATTCCGTTTGTGACATATTTCCCTCTGGGCAAAGATGCAAACATCTTAACGGTCCCCTGACCTCTCTGCTGGACGAGTTTAAATAATGATGCTTTCGAAAAATCCTGAAAGCATACCTGCAGGCAAACGGAATTAAGTAGTCATGACATAATTGAAACTGGAATCAACCAGTGAAATTATTCTGTGTCGCGGATCCCCGGTTCACAATTCCTTCCTACCACAGTTTGGTCTAACGGTTTTTGTCGTTTTGTCGTCCGTTTCAAGAAATTCGAGCCGACTTCGTGAATTTTCCTGTTTGTTCCTTCCATACTTTCAGCTTGCACCTTGGAGTGGTTTGAACGGAGGCAGAGACTTGAACACGTGACACTTCGTTCCGAGTTGAACGGGAACTACAAATCCCTACAGTGCGACAAGGACATCTGCTTCTGCGTCAACGGAACGACGACAGAATTCATCGGACCCTTCCTACCCAAGTCGCTGTGGACCATGTTGCCGTGTTGTGAGTCTCGTGAATCCCCACCACACCGCGTCGCCATTGACAGCCTTCGAAGAAGGTTCGAAAAAGGCCAAACTCTTTCATCTGGGAAAGTAAAATCAAGGGAGGAAAATGTTTGACAGCGCAAGCATCCCTGCAGATGCCCTCCGGCATGCCGGGAGGGGCGAAGGAAAATCGCGGTGTCGATGCCTCCCAGTAGGCCCGCTCCCGTTGCAAACGGCTGGGGCAGTGGAAATAACTATCCCTCTGTGTGAATTTTATAAGACATGTCCAAAACTCTTGGGAGTTCAATAAGTTTGGGTGTGATCCCCATGCACATTTAGCTTTTTCCCTGTTCTCCTAATTTGTTCATGACTTCTTCGACTCACTTGGACTGGGTACAAGGTCAAAGGTTAACTAACGTTTTAGTTAAGTTTTGAAAGGGTCACGTTAAGAGTCCGCAATTCACACGTGACCCAACTGTTCAGTGGCTTCTCAACGTGTTTTAGTAACATCACTCCTTCACCGACCGTACTAAGCCATTGTATGGAACCTGACCAGATCATTATTCAGAGTGAGTCGAATAGGCTTGTAGCTCGGACCCGTTTCACAGAATAAAATACTCAAGTCGAGCATTTTATTTCCGAGTACACTGTAAATTCGGAACAGGCAACACGCATAACTGAATTTATTAGACATAGAAATTGATGAAGCATTTCTCTGATATCAAGGCATATAGATCATATTATTTTCTTGAATCTTTGAATCGCAGACGACCCCGAGGAGTTCCCAGACGAAATGTACTACCCTTTCAATTCCTGCGGTCACCACTACAACCTCTACAGAATTTATGCAGACGAGCTGGAGGCACATGGAACCATCGTAAGCTACGTAAACTATCCCGACTGTGATCCTGACGGCACCTACGCTCCCGCCCAAGTCGATGTCGACAGGTGATTCCTATGCCTTGCATACCTCCGTCTCGGGAGATGCGCCATCGTCATTCGCGCTCTGGGCGTTTTGCGACCGATACCGTTATCGGTGCTTTCGAGTGTTTGTTATCTCAAGTGCTTGAATGCGTAGGTTCGACTTATGCCTTGCTGTTGTGATAGATTCGTTGCCTCTTTTCCGTCACGGATAGATGGGATGGTGTTGCAATATGCAACCATAGTTTCTGTTCCCTTTCGGGGAAATGAGAAAGCATTTTTCAGTACAGATATGAAACTCTCGTGGCAAGGCTTTCTTGAACATCATATAAGAGGTCAGGAGAACGAAGAAGCACTCCCCCCCCCCCGAAACACGTTGTAGCCCTAACTTTGCAAAGTTTATGGACCCAAGTATATTCCAATCCGTTTGTATGTTCCTGGAGTTATGATTTCTAATAAAGCGGAACTTAACTAATTTTACTATCATTTAGAACTCATTAATGACTTAAAATTCTAAATTTTAGGCTGGCTAGAAATCTGCGAAGAATGCTGGAAACAACTCGAACGTACTATTTGGCGAAAGGATTTTTCCTTTGGAGATTAGCGATTATTGCAGGGAACAGATGGGAATAGGCGTCAATATCACGCAGATTTTGTAAGTTCGACCTCAAGGTCGGCTTGTGCGTGGATCACACGCCGAAGGACCTATAATTCTTTAGTTTTTCTTTTTCTAGTTTGAGTAAATGCCAGATGTCTGTTCTACAGCTCTATTACTTTTTTTTCCCAGCAGTTTTTGTACTATAATTTGTGATCTCTTGTCCCAATTGGATCGGGCCCATAGATAATTTTCATTTTACTGGTCAATTTCTATATAACGGTACTCATTTCGTCATTGAACACCATGGGACACTTCCATGCAAAATTGCGGGGGTTTGGCAAAAATATGATAAACGGTACGTCGGAAAAAGTTTTTTTCCCATGAGAAGGTAAATCCTTGGATGCTAAGGAATGCGTGTGCCGAATTTCTTCGCTGAATATCCAGCAATAAGATTGTTAGAGCAATAACAGACGGACGGCCGGAATTGCGACAAAGTGCAAGTCATGTGAACGCATTTTTTTCCAGTGCGCTGCATGTTCGGTAAGTGAACCCCTCACTCGGGTTTGGATTATCTCCCTTCCCCCCTCAAACGCGTATTATGCCCTTTTAACTTTTTTATTGATGCTGATTCTATATTTTCTGGAAAGTCGGTTATCATTAGCTCATTTTTATAGCATGCTTAGATTTCCAACAGTGAGTCACGGTCGGTCAACAGGATATGCTCAACTAAAAGCCGACTTCAGCCATCTGCAAGTTAACCGTCTGTCAGTAATGTTTAAATTATGGCTTTTGCATGAGTCAACTTCGCTGATGGCCCTCTGAAAAAATGTTTGACTCGATTTGCTGTTGGAAACTCATGGAAAAGTGGTTCAATCGATGTAGAATTGTTTCCGTCTCTTCACGACAGGAAGCGTTGTTACGAAAAGGATGGAGCCATCACAGCTTTCCAAGAAGATAATTCGGCTTACTGGCAGAACATGAATTGCTGTGAGTCCAAATCCATATCTCTCGGTTCATTATCCACAATCTGCAGAATATCACGCACCCAAACACCTGGCCACCCAGTCGATTGTTTCTACAATGCGACCTCTTTTCGAGAAAAAGAAAAACGAGAAAATTTTGCGAAGAATTTGCTCCGGTGTTGTAATGCAGCAATGTTTAAAATTATATTCACCCTTTCACGGCTTCAGCTCATCAAGATACAAAAAATGCCGCTTTCTAGGAGCGACCGTTCGGGCATAAGCCTAAACATGGAAAATATGCTTAACTGGGCTTATGGAACACGTAACGTTGTTGCTCTTGCAGACTGCGCTCGAGACGCTACGTTTTACGCCCAAATGGGCCTAGACTACCCAACAGGATGCGACGACAAGACAGGCAACTACACGCGGTTGCAACAATTCGGGTCTAGCGAGGGTGCGGTGTCGTTGTGTGTCGACTATCTCGGATTTCAAGATTATTGGAAATTCGACGCCGCTAATACATGCTGCTTGTGTGAATGCAACAGAATGCTGCAGGAATTAGGGGATAATTGTTGCCGACAAGCAGGATTTCCAGATGATCACTGCAAGAAACTAATAGAACAGCTACAATGATACTGCAATGAAGCCTTTCCAGCCGCGGCAACGAAACGAAACGAAATGAAACTGAAGAATTAAATTCATGAAGAACCGAATGAGGAATACATTTCACTTCTTCGTGCTTATTCATTATCTATCTCCATGGTCCTGATGACATGAACAGTGCCTCGAAAACACTCATGAACAGTAGCTCTTTTGGTTGCGATTCGTTCAAAAATTCGAATTGAAAGTTCCTATTTTCGTCATGCTCTGACCAGAGCCTGTGTTTCGTGAAGCATGATGATGAAATACAGACACTCTTGGGTATTTATATTATTCTTTTCATTGGGGGCATTGGGATCTTTTTCTTGGCTCTGACGGCGTTGATAAAGGTGTTCTTTCACGGGTACTGTGCGTACTGCAGAGACTAATTCAGACGCATTGCAACTCGCGCAGCGGAGTGATTCATGCAACGAAATTTCATGCGAACTTGTTTTGCGATTATTGTTATTGTCCTTGATTTTATTAGGTGTTTTTTTTTCCTTTTGCACTGCGTAAGCGGGCACAAAAATATATACTTCCCATCTCCATTCCTCCAGGCGATACAAGATGATACTTTTTTTTTCCTTTATGTAGCGCACAGTTGACTCGTTTATGCCATAGAGTCTACCCACGCTGCACTCTGGCCACTAGCAAGCTTGTCCAATAATTCCACTTTCTGACTTAATGACATGACTTTCTTATCCTGTTTAGCCTTGGATTCACTCGCTGCACCATCACTCACTTTCCTCTTAGGTGCCATGATTAACGGAATGAGTAATCACAGAAAAAAATAGCAAAAAGTCTCCGGCGAGAGCGGGGTGATGTTTACAGTACAAAGACTACACGTCGAGAATGGGCTTGCGGTGAGAGGCGCAGCGCGCTGCGCCTCGCTTTAGTTTTCGCGGCGTACTGTGGAAGCAGGGAATATGTAGTGCTGCTACCCGCGAATAGCCGAAACCGCGAATGAAGAAGCCGCGAATGAGGAAGGCTTGCTGTACTTCGTTTCTGCCTAGGTATACAGTAGACACCTCTGAAGGAGTTACTTGAGTCTCGTTTTAAATGTAAAGTAGGAACTTAGAAAATCAATTAGGAACTGTTCCCAGTTGTACAAAACATTGAATCAACATTGAGTGCTTATTAAACGTCGGATGTTGATTCATTGCTTATTCTATGTTTATTCAATGTTACGTGCTACTGGAGGTATTGCTGAGGATCGCAAATGATACGCTCAAGAGAGTATCATTTGCAAAGTGGGCGTGATTTTCAAATATTGTAAATCAATTGCATTTAAATCAGACAAATGTGACTAGATGAATGGTAAGTATTCCAAGTTCATTTATACCAAGTCAATTTAATCCAAGTCCAAAGTCAAAGCTTTTTAATGAAGTCTAGCTGATTTCACATGAATGATGCATATTAGCAACATTTATCAGAATCAGCATTGACATTCATGCTTGCAATGTAACTATCGCATGGTCCCGTAGTAACATGTGCGATACTCCCAGCACCGTTCTCACATCCAATCACATAATTCTCTGAGAGACGGATGATATGAGAGAGAGAAGACGCTGAAGCTTAGGAAGACTCGCTGAAGATGTCCATGAGATCGTGTTCCTTAACTGCGATGACGAGCATGATGCTGGCACCAAGGGTCATCCCACTCAGCTGCAAGGCCAACCGTCCCAGTACTGACGACCTCGACCCCGTGTGCGGGTCCGTCGACAACTCCGGCAACTGACAAGCAAAAATTGTATAATCATGCTGTTTATGAATGAGTGATCATTGTTACTCTTTCCAAAGAGAAACAAAACCCACCTACACCTCACATAGGCGCTCACATATTCTAGTGTTTAATGATGCAGACCGTTGAAGTCATTCGTTACGTGCATGAATTTCTTTCGAATAAAGGCTCAGCCCTCAGCTCAGCTCAGCTCTCCTCACCAGCATGTTTCTCTTCATGAGAGGTCAAAATTGATCTAACTCTAATCTTCCATGATTGGAATCATTCCATTGTGAGGGTAATTGGCTAGGTTTGAGACTTTGATTTGGTTTGAGTTTCTAAATTCTCAGGGATGAAGATAGTTGAGGACCTATAGTTTAATATTTTACAACAATAATGCAGATGTATATTGATTGCAATGTTGTTTCCATGACTCCCCTAAATAAATAAAATATAGTACACTATGATGGAATTCCTCAACTTCTTAGATGCCTAATGAGACCATCTCTGGAGTTGATCATTGGTGGTGTTGATTTACGAAGTGGGTTACCAGGTTAATTTATTTTAAATCCATAATTGAACAGTATTCCCCAAGCTCAAATTTAACTATGTCTATCAAGTTAAAGACTTGAATCAAAATCTTTACTCCATACAGGAGTTGACTTATGTTCGAATTCTCCTCACAGCCTGAAACAGTGACTCAGTTATTTTATTTCTCCAATATTTCCGCCCTTGCCCTCCCGAGCCAAGTCCAACAGGGAAATTTTGTCAAAACGAGGAAATTAATTGTTTCTGCAGAATTATTTCAGATGCATCTCAACTCAACAGCGTCACGTCCACATTTTGCACGCTCGTGAAGATGGGAAAGATGCTATTGACCCTTAACAATTTCGTCCATGTTCATGGAACGATGCAAAATCATTCGGACAAAAGCAGAAATGATCTTGCTTATCTGAGGTTTCCGGCATGTCTCAATTTTTTTTTGGGGTCAGTCTAGTCTAACCTTCTGTCATGAGCATAGACTAATGCGGTAAAATCATTTATCTTAAAAAATGTTCTTTAATTCTTTACTCAGGCTTAAAATAATTCTGTCCACGTTATTTAAAGAGTTCTTAGACCTTGACCCTTTCCAAATATGAGCCGGCACCAATGACAAGATATACAGTGAGAGACTTTATCCAAAGTTCTGTAGATCATTCGTGAGACTGTCACTTTTTACGGTATCATTCAAAACTTACCGACCACGCAAACTGTTCTTTCTTCCTTCTTTTACCTTTTACATTATCCAGTTGTTCTCAGGTCTAGTACAATAAATCTTACATCCCATGTTACATCACACTTTATAGCAAAAAAAAAAACCTAGTACATGGCGGCCTAAGCATCATAAAGAAACATACAAGGAATGGGATCTCTGAAACCTACGTTTAAAAAAAAAAAGGTTCCTGACGCTCACGCGTTTTCATGACATGTTGACTTCGACCGACTCACCATGTCGACGAGGGCGACGTAGAGGAAAATCCCGGCCGTGAGGGCAAAGATCCAAGAAGAGAAGGAATGGATGTTCCCGAGTAAGACTCCGATGACCATGCCGAGGAAGCAGAGGATCGACGAAACCAGGTTGTAAAAAAGAGCCTGCTTCCCCGTCATACCCGTCTTCAGCAACACCGCAAAATCACCTGCAGATTCAATCACGGAGTCAAATAAAGCCATTTGGAGAATGCTCATTCATATCCTCGTAACGCTATCCTCAATCCTCAAGTACTGTACTTGACAGAATTCATGTGGTTGTTATAAAATGATATCAAGACAAGTCGAATCGATCAAGTACTTTCTAGCTCAAATGATAGAGCAATTGAAGAGCTCTTTGAGGGGTTTTGATCATCCAAATTTGATACCTTACCCAACCGAGCTATTGAGAATGGGAATACTTTTTTGCTCATCCTTTTCTATGTATCTCTCCAGGAAGGTACGTGCAGCTCTCCGTAGTGTGCCGAAAGTCACGTGTCAGTCGTCAAATTCACAAGGGAGAATGCGATAATAATAATAAAAAAGCGAGACCCAACCTGTCTTTCAAATTTTAGGCTTCCACATGTTGGAAAACAGACAAGGTCAACATGCTGGTATGACGCGGTAGCAGCTGTTCAGCCGAGTCCCAGAAGTAGAGTCACAGAACTTCTGAAGGACCTGGAATGCCTCTGGGCTCTACGACCCAACTTCTGTAAGACCTCTGAGAGACCTCTGGTACAAGCCTGATCGTCCCGTATCATCAAATAAGACCTGAATGAGTCTGAGGTCCATTTCGATGACTATGGCAGCAATTGAGTTATGTCTGACGTTTCAGAACACTGTGACCGATGACGTCACTACGCTTGATCGCTTCATCTCATCTGACAAAGATAAGTCTGAATTTTGTTTTAAGTCTGAATGTTTTAAGTTTTGAGTCTTGTTAAGTCTGAATTTTGTTTTGTGTTGTTTTTGAATGTTTTTTTAACATTTACATCGTGAAACATTTGTTCCGTAGGATTAAGCATCTCGCTCGTACCATTTCTATATCTGTAGTTAAGAGTCTTAAAACTTGGCGAATTAACTATGGCTCACCCCGTATTTTCTGAGTTTTGCTTGTAGATTGGGTGTCAAGAAATGATTCACTAGTTCTGCACCGGGCATAAGCAGATTTTCAAGTAAATGGAGGACCAGATCTAACTGTGTCACAAATATGTGCATACCTGTATATTTTGGTGAGTTGAAGTAATGTCACTATAACAACATGGAAGCGATCAGAACAAATAGGAGAACAGGTTGTAAAAAAGAGCCTGCTTCCCCGTCATACCCGTCTTCAGCAACACCGCAAAATCACCTGCAGATTCAATCACGGAGTCAAATAAAGCCATTTGGAGAATGCTCATTCATATCCTCGTAACGTAACTCAATCCTCAAGTACTGTACTTGACAGAATTCATGTGGTTGTTATAAAATGATATCAAGTACTTTCCAGCTCAAATGATAGAGCAATTAAACAGCTCTTTGAGGGATTTTGATCATCCAAGATCATCCAAGGATTTTGATCATCCATACCTTACCCCACCGGGTTATTGAGTATGGGAATTTTTTTTTTGCTCATCCTTTTCTATGTATCTCTCCAGGAAGGTAAGTGCAGCTCTCCGTAGTGTACCGAAAGTCACGTGTCAGTCGTCAAATTCACAAGGGAGAATGCAATTAAAAAAAAGCGAGACCCAACCTGTCTTTCAAATTTTAGGCTTCCACATGTAGGGAAACAGACAAGGTCAACATGCTTGTATGACGCGGTAGCAACTGTTCAGCCAAATCCCAGAAATAGAGTCACAGAACTTCTCAAGGACTTGGAATGCCTCTGGGCTCTACGACCCAACTTCTGTAAGACCTCTGAGAGACCTCTGGTACAAGCCTGATCGTCCCTTATCATCAAATAAGACCTGAATGAGTCTGAGGTCCATTTCGACGACTATGGCAGCAATTGAGTTATGTCTGATGTTTCAGAACACTGTGACCGATGACGTCACTACGCTTTATCGCTTCATCTCATCTGACAAAGATAAGTCTGAATTTTGTTTTAACATTTACATCGTGAAACATCTGTTCCGTAGGATTAAGCATCTCGCTCGTACCATTTCTATATCTGCAGTTAAGAGTCTTAAAACTTGGCGAATTAACTATGGCTCACCCCGTATTTTCTGAATTTTGCTTGCAGATTGGGTGTCAAGAAGTGATTCACTAGTTCTGCACCGGGCAAAAGCAGATTTTCAAGTAAATGGAGGACCAGATCTAACTGTGTCACAAATATGTGCATACCTGTATATTTTGGTGAGTTGAAGTAATGTCACTATAACAACATGGAAGCGATCAGAACAAATAGGAGAAAGATACCGATTTCATGCGGAAGTTCGTGGCAGAGCACGGCGATGGAGGTGGAGAAGCCGCTCGCGAGGCCGGACGCAAACGCTGCCCCGATGGCCAGCCCATCGGTGAAGTTGTGCAGGCCGTCCCCGAGGATCACCATCCACGCCACGGCGCTGATGCTCCCAGGCCTCCCTGTCAACTTGTGATGGTGGTGGTGGCGGTGAGACTCCACGTCGGACGGGTCTTTCCCGCTGCTTCCGTTATCACAGTGAGACGTCGTCGGCGTGCCCGCGCTCCCTCCTCCTTCAAACTCCTTCACTGGTATGTCACCTGGAGAGAAAAAAAACTTATTTCTGGAGGTATTCAATAAATGCTGCCAGTAGGGTAAATCCAAGCAGAATTCGCCAGCTTTTTGTCTTCGAGTTATTCCTCTTTCAAGAAAGAAAATTTATATTCTGCTCGACTTGGAAAGAATTTGAGCCAAAAGAGGGACCCCTATCAATAGATAGATAGGGGAGGGAGACTTTCAGAAAAAATAAAAATCCAATCTAACTTCCATCCTGTCATCAATCAATTTCAGCAATCCAATCATTTTCACCGTAACTCAACGGGGCGAATTGATATTACTTCAAGGAAAATGTTGGCATCCTATGCAGCCCACTCTGCTCAGGCGTGGAAGCGAGGCAAGATGCTACACAACAGGAATAATTCTCACTCAGAGGCCCTTTTATGTTATCCAGCATGGAAGATGATTAGGATCGATGGTCAGACATTACCTCAATTCTTACGTGGCAATCCATGCAAGCATGTAAAACAATATCACAAAATAAGGATCAATGAGTTTATTTTGGTAAAGGAGATCCAGAAACGGTGGAAATCCGCGGCATTACCTTGAAGTGAATCCTCGAAAGAACGGACTGGCGGGTCGCTGCGAGGAAGAAGCGTCTGCCTCTGGTGATGATCCTGGCAGCAAGGGACGCGACTGCCGTCGTTCTCCGGTTCCAGCTCGTTGTGACTGGGAAAGATGCGCAACTCCTCCTCCTCGTAACTCGTCCTTCCCTCCTCCCTACCGGCTTTCCCTCCATTCTCTACAATGACATGTTCTACAATGCTCACAGAGATTCCCAAATATGTGCAATCTCAAGCTTTCTGACACACTCTCTTTACAAATAAAAGGAAGCGATTTGGACTTTTCACTTTCCACGTTTCCTTAATAAAGAATTTTTTTTTAAGTGAGAAAAATTTGTTTGGGAAAACAAATTTTTCCCAAACATTGGACGATGAAAATTAAAACGAAGGAACGGCTGGTAGCAAAGTTAGGAGGGGACTCCCTTTTCAAATCGTTCACGTGGAAAACTACCACAATTTGGTTCGTTGATTCTCTTCTCTGATGATTCTCTTCTAGCAAAAATTCCCTGAAAAAACAGGGCTTCTTGCTTAGAGTATTTCATTGTTACAGCTGAGATCCACAATTTGGACTAAGAGGGTTTATCCTGAAGATTTTGAAAGAGAAAGTCAAAACAATCGCTTAAACGGCAATAACGAGCTGATCGTGCGTGGGTGGCCCAGCAGATATCAACCACCAGCCTGGTTGCTCTCTCGCTACTTCGGTGGCTCTCTTATTTCCCCCTTTGCCTCATCTCGATTCTCCTCCTCCTTTCCTTGAGGCAAGTGACATCATTTATGCAATTTCTTGCCTCAAGTAAGTTGAAAAAAACTTTCCTTAAGAAGATGGCATGATTTCCTTTTCTTTCTTTTCCATTTGAATCTGTGAAAAATCTCCTTAGGTTTCCGTTTGCAAAAGGAGAGGAGAAAGGTGTGGCAGTGAACCAACGAAACATATTTCACATTTGGTATATATTTTTCTCCTTTTATTGCTTTTCAAGAGTTCCCATTCGTTGTTTTGGAGTTGTGATCTGAAAAAGTTCGTGGCATTATTTGTAATTCGAAGATAGCCGTTATATACTAGGTACATAAGCACAGTCAAATTTTCTTAGCTTTTAACTGAATAACTATGTGGTGGGACACGAATCTCTCAAATTCGTTATATCGTACGGACGAGTGGATTCCTGACATGGCTGAGGCTGCCTGGTCGATTGTTTGACTACATGCTATGCACACCGAAGCGCCAGTGTCTCAAAGCTTCTCACCCATGTAATGCTCCAAGGATGGTATCGAGCTTGAAAGGTTGGGACGTGGATGTTGGTGGTCCTTTTGCTCTGATCGACGACGTTTCTTCCCCACACCGTCGCCCTGAGACGTAAATATCCATTCAACAACAATCGAATTCCCACGTATCAGGGTTTTCCTTTTCAAGGACCGCGTACTTCTTTTTCATTAGATTCAAAATCTTCTCTGGAAACATGCACGCATGACTACTCCGAGGGTCACAAGAGGGCAATGGAATCATAATAGGATTGGCACAATCCTATTAACATTTCATTATGTGAATCAGGGCAGTGAAATGTATACGGATCATAATCATAAGTATATTCCAATCAAATATAAGCCAATCAAATGGTAATCGCCAAACCCCATGCCAATAAAATGAAATAAAAATTGGACACTAACCAATATCTTTAAAAATTAAAAATAATAATGATAACCAATATCTAGTGCACAGGAATACAAATTGAAACTAAAAGGTACTTCATAGGAATCTAACGAGACGTCCTTGACAGATGCCTTTCACATTTGGATTTTGAAGTTATCTTTTTTTTAGCCATTGGAAGTTAAAATTCATTCCAAGTTCATGTTGCGAAACAATGATGACTCAGGCCGCGATTAAATTCAAAATTTTGAAAAACATTGAATGATGGTGTCACCACTCAGTGCTACTAAACCCAGCAAAAAATTAAATAAAAACTTCAAAGGCATCCATGTGGGACGTCAATCCAGACTGTAGCGATGGAATACCCGACTTTTAGGGGGGATTGAGTATAAGGAATTCAACGTGACTGCATTTTTGGACCACTCGATGGAGCTTGCAACAGAAGAATTCCTGGAGGGTTATCAAGACGATGAACGAGATTAATCAGAAATGACAATGAGAGGCCGACCTGATTCGCCTTGGCTTCCTTGTAGCTGCTGACCATCCCGACAACCCTCTCAGTGAAGAAGAAGAACGCCATGCCGCCCAAGGTGGCCAGGGACTTGTACACCGCCTTCATCTCGTCACCAGCTCCCTTGTCGCCTCCCTTGCCCATGCGCAGGCGGGGAAGGAATTCCAAGCGCTTCTCTTCCTCGTAGGTATCCGCATGTCCGTCGGAGAATGCCTGCAGAAATTAGAACACAACTTGGAACCTGTGTCGATGAACTACTTTCATCACTTCATTGCACATTAGAGTGCCTTTTACCTTACCATGCAGAAAGGTTATATTCAATCACTTCTCGTTTTGTTGCTTAAAAAAAAATCAGTTTCTTGTGAGCTTGGACATCTCTTCGATTCTGAGTAAAACTAAGGAAAATCTGAGTGGACGCATTATGTTACGTCATTGACGGAAGCGAGCAGAAAAAGAAAGTAAATCAGACCTCAAACCCGTACTGTTCTTTCAAACGTTCATGAAGTATTCATTATTCAACCTGGAAAGTTATTTCTTCACATTCATGTCAACAAACATGAACATATTCAACTACTCTTTTTTTAACCAATAATTTGAACTTTCTAATACGGGGACGCCACTGTGAGATCCAGCCAACTTCTTATCCATTAGCAACATCTTTTCTGTTGTCCTAAATGTCTCGTGTTGAATTTCAAATAAAGAGAACCCAGATTTGAAAAATCAAAACGAATTCCAAGTAATGCAAGAGCGAAAAAGAGGAAATGGACAGACATGAGGGAGAAGGTGGAGGAGGGCATCGCCGGTCAGAGACCCGATGGCCATGGCGACGAGGAACTGGAGGAGGTGACGGTAGAACACGCGATGCATAATGGGGATCACCAGCACTCCCAGCACTCCGCACAGACTGATCACCAACACGCTCACCAAGGAGCACATCCAAACTGCAACCGACCGACATTCACCCTAATCAATCTATCCAATAATCAACGAACGACATGAACGGATCCATTCTGAAGGATCGATTTGACAAAATATACCATCCCATTATATATTCTCCATTAGCAGAAATTCAAGATTATGATTTTTGGCATGAAATAATTTGGGCACAAAATTTTTTGAGACTAATAGCATATTTTTTTATCTTCGCAGTCTCATTTATCCTTACATATGTTGTCTTGTTCCTTCATAAATGGCTTCAAATGGACAATATATTATGGAATCACCACTTCCCACTACATTGCATGTCTCCAGTAAAAAAAAATATTTTAAATGAAGCTTTTACAGTGACTAACCCTCATTTTAACTTCAACAAAACTCCCTGCGATCAATATCACTTCCTACCCTGGAATATATTTGATAGTATAAAATAATAAACTAAATGTCGGTTACGTAACATCCCGAGATGGTTTACCCTTGAAGGAGTCGTACGAGTCCTCTTCCGCGTCGGCGTTCGCTTCAGAATGATGACGATGATGGAGGCCTTCTCGACACACACTTTGGTCCAGCTCGTAGACGATGGCCGGGCAGAGGTGAAGGAAGTTCACGTACGAGATCACGTCGGTGTCCGGCGTCAGCCCGTAGGATTCGTATATCTCCTCGGGGCTCAAACACTGAAACCCGCCAAAATAGGCATGTTGGAACCTTCGCATTTCACTAATGAGAACTTAATACATAATAACCACTAACAATTGCTTGAAGAACTAAAACAACGTCGGAGAGATGCTCTTTCTTTTCTGCTGTCTTTTTCCAGATTAATAGTAAATTATTAAATGACTTCCTTAGCGCTATTTCGCCAGAAAATTGCCCCCATTCACTCTTTCAACTTCTTTTCGGCGATGTCATATGAAGAATACCCAGGATGTTCTTTCCATTTTTCGTCGCCAAGGTATTTGTGATTCTCGACCAGCTCTGTTGAGAATTAATTGACTCTGGCGAGATCATCTCGCTTGAGCTGACTGACTTCCGTCCTGCTTTCGGTCATAGATCTCCCAAGCCTTAATTTAAAGCCAGTCGGAGATCACAGATGCGGAACCATCTTCATAGCTCAATCTAAAAAATGTTTTCTTTATTCGCTATTCCGTTACCTTTTACCATCTCAAACGAGACTCTGGTCGAGTAATGAAGTAACAGGAAACAGTTCGTGTTAACACGGTTATCAGGACTACTTAGAGAAAAAAATACAATTCTGGCAATTTAATTTTTTCTAATTAATTTATTTGACGGATTATCTACGTTATTCATATCTTATTAACTTACGGCTTATTTTTATAATTTTTTTACAATTCCATTTCGTGCAATTCAAAACATCCATGTATAAATTAATCGGCACACAACTCTGATGCAATTTCGATACAAATGCAATTCCGATGCAAATCCACCACAGGAGGATACTTATTTCCAATTTTTAATTATTCGACCCTGTCCATCATATCCTGCTCATCAATTTCTCTTTCGCTATCCCCGTCTCAATCAGAAGTTGCAGTTCGAAGTAATTAGGAAGGAGTAATGAGACGAGTGCGAACCTTTCTGCCTCATTTTCCCTAAATTCTTTTTTATATTTTTTTTTAGTTTTCTGTTCCATTAACTTCAAGAATCCATTCTACCCCCTTCATATATAGGGTAAAATAGTGATAGTGATGGACCAGTTCCCAGTGTTGGACCACAGCACATAAAAATTCTAACAGCTACGCTTCCATAGCAAGCCTAATGTGATATAGGCTGGCAGCACGCAAGCACCTACACACTTCAGAGGTGTTCATGTTACAAATTCCTAGTTTTTGGAATTTTCCTGCGCCGCGGTCCATCACTGAGTACACACGCCCTAACAGGCCCATCATTGGGTGTTTTACCTCATTTCTGAGAAGAAAGGAGTGCATTTCGTCTCTATTTTCTGCATTTTGGGTATCTCAGATCTTTCCTGAATGAAACGTCTAGAAGTAAAAAGATTTGGAAAGCAGAATTCGAGAAGAGACCAAGTCCATTACGTAAGTGAGATTTATTAGTTAATGAGGATATTTCATGAGATTTATATTTTATTAGTGAATTTACTTGGAGTTTATGGGAGGTGAGCGAAAATTGCACCACGTTGCGATATACCTCCTTAATTTTTTTTTACTATCGTAAAGAATCGGCGAATGCCTCCGTCGCTCTTACCTTTTTTTCAATGATGATGACGTCGACTTCGGGGGCGAGGTCGCGCGAGGCCGACGTGGCCGACATGTGACTGCTGGACAGGTCTTCGATCTCTGTCAGGATGTTCTCCTCTTCCACTTATGGTTGAAAATGCAACATTACGCACTTTATCAAGCAAGACATTAGTCAAAGCAAAAAAAAAATAATAATAATAAGGAATTTTAGCAGATCAGAGAAATATGAGCTAACATCCTAGACGACATGCGGCAGAAAACTCCAGATTTTAAACTATGAAAACTTTTTTTACGTGGATACCTACATCCTTGATTTTTATGACAGTGTTCCACAAGGAACACTGGCATTGACTTCTCATGTCGGACTCTTGATTTTTTAAATCAAGAGTCCGACATGGGAAGTGATTATGAGACAATCGAGAGGAGACCGTCTGACCGTCTCTCCAGTACAAACAAGAATGGACGGACATTCGTTCCCGAGTCGCGGCCGCGAACTACGTGGAAACCGCGTGGAAGCGGCCGTGAGAGTGAGAATGCAAGCTAGCTTTCTTCCGTTCACGAATATTTCCATCTGTTTCGTTGTTCCCCCGACCTCATTCTGCATCAGCAGCATCTCTGAATATTCCATGAGGATCGATCCCTGAAGGCCTCCCTTTAGTCTTCGACTCGGAACGAAGTAACTTCCAATTCCGATCCCCCGGAAAGCAAGCGAAAGCCGGTCTTATGCAAGCCGGTGACATGCAAATCGGTAGCAGGCAAGCCGGTGACATGCAAATCGGTGATTATTCTCCATTTGAATCAGCTTTCCCCGCGTTTCCCTCTTCTGTCTGCTACTGCCATACACGCACTGGCCAAAGAAAAAGAAATCCGTCTCAGCCGCAGCGACTTCGGCATGGCTTCCGCGGATTTTCGACGCTCTGCAGCGAGAATTCATGAACTCTCGCTGGAATTGACGTCAGCGTCAATTCCAGCGTCAATTCCACTGACACTGTTGAACTGCTCGAACCGGCACACGTTTTTCGCTTTTTGGCAGATTGGCATCAAAATTGGAGGATTTTGCCATTTTATCTCAAGAATCCCGGCATCGAAACTGAAAAAAATATTGAATAAAACTGACAGAAATCGAGCGAGAATTTAAACAGGTTCTTGATTACCTATTTTGACTGATTGATTGACGCAAAAGACATCACACTACAATCTCGACGTTGTCGAAAGAAATTCCTTCCCTGAATCCCGCAATAAATCGGAGCAGCATCAATCTGCAGTGTCGAACAAATCTCTGTGTCTCAGTGTCAGTCTCAGTGTCGAACGAATCTTCGAATCTAAGAATAGGAATTAAGAGCTAGACGGACAATAATTACATAACTTTTAAGTCTGTAGTGGGCGGCGGATCTTTTTGTAGTTGTTAAGGTGGGCCGCGGAACACTCGGCGAAGGAGCGGAACGGACCGACAGCCGACAGAGACTGTCGGCTGTTGTCGGTGGTTCTGGAGACCGTCAGCGACGGACTTGGATGAAAGAGCGGGGCGATACGTGGTGGACAAGGATTGCAAGGAATTGGGTGGGATCTGACTGGAAAGCCTATTTCCTCGTGACGTATGGTGCTTTCCAAGTTATTTAGTTCCCGAAATGAAGCTCAGGGTGCTCGCATTTCTGTTCAAATAGCACAAGCACTTATTCGCAAGAAATCTGAGGCGTAGCGAAAAAATAAATATAAATAAAAACCGGAAAAGAGTTAGACACATGCATTCCAGGATTCTTATCCCAAATACGAGTGGGACCTGGGACAGTTCCAGAGCAGCCTTGAAATTGATCGGGTTGCCCGGAGGCGTTTCTCACAGCAGGGAAGAGGTGGAAGTCGCTCTTTCCACTAATTGCTGGAGATGCCTATCAAGGACTGTCCCAAGATAGCGTCTCGGTCGGAATGAGGTTCGTGTCTGTTTGGCTGATGCTTGTCATCTAAGGGAAAAGAACGCGAAGTGCATGCACACGTAAAACTGCTCGGCGCATTTCTTTTTTTTCACATATGCAATCAACTCCGCATATTGGAATCCTCACGGGACCAGCGAAATTGATTCTATAATCCGGAGTATTTCAATAACCGAAACTATCTTCTGTATCGTACCGTAAATCGGGACCGTGCTATGGTATTTCATTATGCGGAGTCGACTGTATTAGGTGATTTCTAGGTGAATTCAAGTTGAACCTTCAGCAGCCCAACACGTTTAAATGGTGTATATCTGTGATTTACGGGCATTCTGCCACTTTTTTTATAGTCTCGCACACCACCAGTATCTTGAGCATACTCAAGTAATTCACTCTCACGTCCCTAGTATTCCAGTGAAGCACCATATTGCACAATTACATAAGCCTATATAGTACAATTAGCTGCACTTCTCACCGGGAGGAGGCTGAAGTCGGATGAAATTCTCTTGTTCGTGAGATCGTTGAGAATCTTCGAGCTCAACGGCAAGCGCATGGGTATGGTTGACATCATGGAAGCTGAGAAACTTGCCGTTGTCCTTAAAATGGTCGTACACCTCGTGGTCCTCGATGACGACGCGACCCAGGCCCAGGTTCTGGAGCAGGTGCTCGAACCCCTCGTACGTGATGACCCCCTCCGACCCGTACTTATCGAAGATGTGCCTGAGGAAGCGAGTGTGGTCGAGGGAGGCAGCAGCGAGGACGCAGCCGCCCAGCACGCACCACGCGGCAGACGCCCAGTGGGACCCGAGCGGCCGAAGGAGCATCTCGTCTCGTTCTCTCTCCGACTGCTTGTCTGCACCTCGAAGGTTCGCTGGAAAGATAAGGGGGACACTGGAGACGAGGAATCAACATCTGCAAACTTTCACAAACGGTGACAGTTGTTTTGTTTACCTTCGTCCCTTCTGCGCACGATTCAACCGAGCCCATGACGACCTCGGGCAGAAGATTCGAGTCATTGAAAACTATCTCACGCAAGAGAGGATGGGATGAAACAAAGGACATACATGTTTACATACATCTATATTTAAGTTTATATTAAAGTAACATGCCATATTTGAAAGAAAACCACATGACCTAGCTTCTGAAGCATATCATGTCAGTTCTGTGCTCGATTTTCCCATGAAATCAATTTTTATTTTAAAATTTTCTTGTCATGAAGCTCAAAGAATGCTTCCGAACGAAGTGAAATCCTCCTTAATCTCAGTGTTGCATGGACTGTCTCTATAGGAATTCTAATGAGGCATAACCGCCGGTTATTTCATTCATGGTTATTTTTTTATGGTACGGTTATTTTAACCCTTTCGATACTATAATCATGTACGGCGTAAGTCATTTAATGTACAGGTTTTACTACCTATAGTGGCACACAGGAAGGCTGTTTTCTGCCTTAATGCAGTACATGAAACTTCCTGTTGATGTTTCGATAACTTTCCCTTAGAACCCGCGAATTCGTGGCATATGGTAGGTCTAATGGCAGTGCACAAGGTTCAAGTTGCATGCTACTTACGTTACTTACTCAGCATTGAAAGGGTTGATTATATCCGGTAGAGGTATTCAGAATGATTCTGGTGAGTGATCATAAAAGACAATACTGCAGGCCATTATTGCTAGCTCTCTCGTGGGCTGATTGTCCATTTGTATGCGGAGATTGACTCTCATCAGCCGCCAATCGGCCATCAGACAAACAAATCCTCATTGTGAAACCATCGGTGAATGTAAGAATCCGAAATGGAAGCCAAAAAAAAAAAGGCTCGTTTCGAAAACTTTCTTGGCGCGCGCAAAGAAAGCTCAATGCGAGGTCGTGTCGATTGTCCTGAGCCCTATCGAGTATCGGTTGCTCCCCTCTATCATGATCGTGTGCAACGCTTCGGCATCGTTGTCTGTTATTGGCCTCGGGGGATAGGCAGAAGAGGCGCGGGTGGATGCAATCGATACGGCAACAGAGAGAGTGTCACATGGATGATGTCTCGGGGGTGTTCACAACTTGTTGATGCGGTGATGAAAACTCTTTCTGATTCCCATTCTTGGAACTCCTGATAGAGAACCACGCCAGACACTTCCCTGCATTCTCTCGATGAGTTCTGCTAAAAGAAAGCGAGCGTCCTTCGCTGCTAGTGAGAAGCTTGAGGAAGGACGATGATAGAAGGTCACTTTCCCATTCGAGGCGAACGGATTGGGAGAAGCGTTGGCATCACGAACTCCGACGAAACTTACTGTCCGGAACCTATGAATCCGTTGAAATAGCTTCCGTTCATCGACGAAAGGTAATCACTCTGGAACAGAAAGTTGAATGAGCGTTGCTGTAAATTGCAACATTGGTTTTATTTTCAAGGCTGTTCTGTGGAGGAAGGTCCCTCAGAGTGGAAGATCCTGTATAGGAGAAAGTTTATCTTCCTGATTGTAAAGTAGCATGGAACTATTTATTCTATTTACTGTATTTTATTACGTTCACCCTAGTACGTAAAGTACCATATTGCAATTCTCTTTTACTTGCCGCCTGCTGTGAAGGTCGCAGGCTGGTAGGTGCATATAGCATATATTAGCATTTCTTCAATACACTAGATTGTGTACGTTCTCGTGGCTTCCCAAGTACTATTTAATACCTTCTTTCGCGGGGAAAATAATAACTTTTCAAAGTGTCCAGTTGCTAGTATTATGATCCCAACTACTGGATTTAGAATATTAAGACAATAACTGTAGTCGCTCTTCTCCACAAGAACAGGTGCACGGAGTAGTGTGACGCATCACGATCGCAAGGAGAGTGAGGATGTTACTGATATGGTTCCTGGAACCCAATGAATACAAAGAGGGATGTGTACGGAGTGAAAAAAAAAAGAAGAGAACCGTATCCGAAATGCGAGCGTGCTGTTGCTCACGTCAGGAGTAAAAGAGGAGCACCTCGTCACAACCTCGCGTTTTTTCCACGTGCCGTCCCACATCATCGTTCGAGGAGGGCGAGTGGGAGAGGTGGGGTCTGCTTTCCCTCCGAGGTACTGTCAAAGGGCAGCCGTTTCTCTGAGGATTGCCTGGACTGTCTTCCATCCTTTCCGTTCTCTCGTCTGGCAGCGGCTTATTCGGTACACTGTAATTACTTCCAGTACTTCGGCTCATTTTCCAGGGAGTGTGGAACCTTTCATACGATGACGTCAGGCCATCTGTAATGCCAAACTAATTCCTGAGAAGAGCGATGAGGGGGGGGGGGAATTTTTTGCACGCACACTCCTTCATGATGGGAGGAGGGGAATCAAAAGCTTTCCGAGTCGAGAAAGCAAGGTTTTTCATTCCTTGACACACTTTTAGGCACTTTTAGGACGTATTTCAAATGGCCACGAATATGCATGGTGAATGACTCAAACAGCAAATATGTACCGTATCACGACACTCAAGTTTCTGAAAATGAACTGAAAAGAGAGATATTTCAACTGAAAAAGATAAAGTCGAAAGACTTCTTTCATAGCTCAGCAATGACTGCATTTAGGACCATGTTTTCTGCAGCCTTCTCTCGACCGCCGAGGATTTGTTATTTATTTTTCCTTATTTACCTACCCAGTCAAAATTTTTCGTTGGTTTATTGTCGGGCCATGGCTGGGGAAGTTGGCTCATTTTCGGCGAATGATGAACCAATGTGGCTGAGAAGGTTACGAAAACCGGGGTGAGATGGAGCCAAAGTGGTCATAGTAGGGAGTCACTTCCCGGATTCTGCTGAAATGAGTCCCCTGTCTCTTTGACATAGTTCCCTATGGTATCTCACATACAGTAGATCTCACAGGAAGACAATTGAATTCCTTGAAACATTTCTCTGAAGATGTAACCTAGCCCTGGAATAAACCATGAAATTCCGGCCCGTAGGTCCGTGGGAGGATCCTACTTTCCCCTATAGGCCACGCGACTGTTTTATTTTCCATTCATTGTAAAATCCTCCTACGCGTAAAGCGTGCCTGGTCTCCTGCGGGAGGACAGATACCCTTACATTCCCTTGTGATTCCATTCCTGACTGCCTTTGCATCCGGAAGAGGAATTGCTTGGGTTATTCTTGGCGATTGGAGTGTACCTGTGGAAGGTACTCTGATACTTTGGAGACCAAAGGATGCATTCTTATCTCTTCAAGATCCGTAAGACGGCCTATATACGCGTCGGCGAAAAGCCATCGATGGCCCGCTGAAAAATGTTTGACTGGGTAGGTAAATATACTTATCTTCCACTTCTCTTAGCCGTCCTTTTCGTGAAGCCTGGAATTATAGGCTCCTATACCAGCAAAGATGATTTTCTCTGGGTACAGCTACCTCTAAGCCCGTAAATATGGGATGAAACTCGATCTAACTACCACCCCTCCCCCCTCTTAACCCTTTGACGAGTATGCCCGTATATATACGGGCTGACATCCTCTTGCCCTCCACTACGGGTGATCTAGACGTTAAAAAAAAACACTCCTCAAAGGGTTAAAATGCAACTAGGTCGTCCACGTGTCATCCCATCTTCCCCCAAGCAGCCTGAAACCTCATTGTGGGAGACTCACTTTGGCCCAAGCGGTTACTCCCGGGGGTATTTCTCCGTCCGCGGTGATTCCAGTGGGCGTCCCTTTCCAATCGGAAATTATCGCTTCACTCGGTCGGCTTCATTGAGGGCGCACATGACAGAGAGGCGTTCGGGGAGACAATGCCGATATCATCACCTGTCATCGTTCGGGTCAACAGTTCCTCGAAGGTGTGACGTGCGTCCAAGTGACACGCCGATCGGAACCGAATCCGATTCTTTTCTATTTTTGGTTACCTTAAGCTGCATCGCATTTCATCTTACCCGGTTTACGTTTGGGAAGCTTTTCGAAATTCGCCGCACTACCTCCAACGATTCACATTTGAGTGCGAGAGACTTGAAGCATGACGTCATTTATCTTTCGACTTAACCCGTAATAGATACAATTAGCCGAACACGCGCTGTTGACGGTAACTAAATCTAATAAGATTTGTCTGACGTTCAATTGCCACGAGGAGCTGGCGCGAAGTTTTACCATTATTTTCAATATCATCCAGCCTATTACGAATACCTAAGGCACGATGCAACCGACTCCATGCACCCCGCATGGAGTCGGTTTGCGTAGATGGCAGCAAACCCTTGCGAACGGGAGGTTCTCTTTCCAGCTTTCCTCCTCTTTGTCGGTCCATCCCGGCTGTCTCCGGCAGGGATCCGATGAAAGGACCTGTCCAGTATCCATCCGTCGATTTCATCTTACAAACGCCTGACGGTGACCGAGATGCTGGAGATTTACAAAAGAGCTGGTGACAACCACAGAACCAAGACAGCGGACAAGAATTTGTTCTGTCTGTGACGTCGCGTCGAAACCCTCGATTGGAGCCTGCAAAGAAAGAGATTCAAAGGGGTCAAGGTCTCAAAGGAGTCAAGGGGCCCGTTCCTCGCCTGTGCTAAACTTAAATCTAAATCTAAATCTAAGGGTGGATTTTTGAACAGAGTACTATCCGATAATGCTGCTTTATTTACCGGATTTATAATGCATTTTCTCAGAAATAAAGCTGCAACTCGACGATGACGCCAGAGAGGGGGGGGGGGGGGAACCAGTTCGAGTTGCGAAAGCCAAGAGTGAGACTCGAGTTGCGGTATGGCTTCTTTTCGTGAATGAGTGAATGAGTGAGACGAGTTCGGTGTGGAGTTTTAACAACAGATTCAATGTCTTCATAATCTGCATGGGAGAGAGAAATGTAGCTGTTTTGCAATTAGGCCAATTTGCTATGTTGTAATTAGGCAGTGGATTGGCACGCTCCCACAGATATAGTGTATATGTCTTTATGTCTTTAGCACTAGAACTACTGGAGCAGTCAATTTGACCGTTGTATTAAAATTAGTATCAAACTATTATTCTGTAAATTTTACTCTTTTTTTCCTGATGTTATTTATGTTCAAAATGTTAAAGTGTTCAAAAAGTCTATATTTTTGATAGAAAAAGTAAAAACTGCGAGGGTCCCTAGTTGTCGAATGAGCAGAGTAAAGTGCATCAATGAGCAGAGTAAAGAAAAATCAGCTAGCAGTAAAAATGACTGTCCTATTGCTAGTTCTAGTGTTAGTGGGGGGGCGCCAGCCTTTATGAGTTCTCGACGGAGACTCAGGATATCAATATGGGCAGAAATGTCTAAACTCAAACTTTAAACCTAATTTTCTAAATATCGGAATTTTGCGGATTATGGCTTCCATAACTTTGACAGATTCCGTGGCCTGTACAGACTCCATTGAAGATATTGAGGTGCGAGTTGCAAGGATGGATAGCGAATTCGTGGAAATAAGTCCGTGCGGACACACAAGGCATAAATAGACCGATCGTGTCTGATGTTTTTGGATTCGCCTTTCCCGTTTATTTATTTATTTATTGTTTCTCTTTGGGGCTTGAAGCTGTGAAGTCATTGATTCCTTCAGGTGATATCGTTCCGTGTACTTCAATCATTGCTTCTACCATTCGTGATGATTGCGATCGCCAAGTGTCTCGCGAGTGGTGTTGACAACGGTGCCTGAGAATAGGGGAGAGGGGGGGGAAGGAAAGGAGAAGGGGGAAAGGGGGGAAGAAGGGGAAGGGGGGAGAGGTCCGAATCCGAAAACAGTATACCCTGCATGGTGGTCGGCCTTGAAAAATCATATTAGCTGACAGCGCTCGACGATCGGCTTCAGACTTTGGCCTGTTATCACGGGAGCGAATCTTTCTACGAACCGAGCCACTTGTTTCCACCAGAGCTACTCTCTTGCTCTACACCTTTTGGAAAGCAAAAAATGGAGAAAAAGCGCAAAATAATCTGGTGAAATCATTTATATAATTTTTGTTTTATTTAATTTTTCAGGACGAATGCGTTTCGAACATTGCTTAAATAGCCGATTGCCTCATTCATGTCGTATCACATGACTGCGTGGAACGTGTTCGCCGAAGATTTAGCGCCTGGGATCTGTAGATATGCAAAGTCGAGCGATTCTTCGATGGAAAAGTGGCTAGGGACATGGGCGGCCGCTAGATGTCAGGTGGATCGTTTGTTGCTCTACTCAACGCCATGCGCAATGTACACTGTTTCCAGATTGAATTCCCCTATAGGAGCGCTTCCATCGATTGCAGGTAGTGACATCTTACACATGGGTAGTTTTGTCTGTCGCCTGCTGAGGAAATGTGTGTTTCCTTCATTCACCACTATAGGGGGATGGTACGAATTCAATCCGGAAACAGTGTAGACGAAGACGCAGTGAATTATTTCCAGCTCGTTCTTGGCTTTTTCCCCATCCCGTGGGAATATTTCATGACTGCTACTCTCGCGGCAGGTTTTCTCATCTCGACAGATTTAGGAAGGGTTCCAGGGAAACCGTTTCGGATGCTTCCGTGGAATTGAAAGGAATCCAAAACCAGGGAAAGTTGTAAGGCGGGATTCGGCGGAGGCCTAGCCTTCAGGCAGAGTGTGAGCAAAATTTCACTTTAAAATGGACGATTGCGAAGCCGCAGCGAAGAATTCATCGCGGGTGACTTCTTGTCCGGGCCGAGGAGATTCTTTTGACGGGATGAATTCGTCTCAAACCTCGGGGAAGGCCGATTTTATTCCGTCGCTTCTTGCAATCAAATCTGGATCCATTCGGGGGATTGTCCGGATCCCCGTAATTGCGTTCTCATCCGTAGAAAACAGTATTGTGAAGCAGAAACATATTTTCATTCGTAGAATTTTACGAATTACGAACTTACCCACCGGGTGAGCGTTTTTCAGCCGTAGGTGCCTTATAAGGTCTCGCGACAGGATCGGCCCATAAATAAAAAAGAATGTGCGTTTTTAGAATACATTATAGCCTATCGATTGCTTTTCTCCCGGTCTAGGATTGTCTCCTTTTTCCGCAGCAAATCCCAAACATATTCATATTTTATACCCGGGGGGGGGGCAGTTAATCGATAATGTATGGAATGGCTTACCTTGCCGGTCCGATTGATGCGATTGAACCGGTTCGACGTGAAGGCTGAGAGGCGACGCCGTGTGTGATGTCGCCGCGCGCTGACGAATTCCACGTCGACTGTCGACTCTCTACGGATCCTGAAGATGGCGGGACGAGCGGGGATCCTCGGGATCCTCGATTCCTCCGTCGCGCTTCGATCTTTTGCAATGAAGTCGGACTATTTCTGTCTCATCGCGGCACGCGTCACCCATTCTCCGTCGTTCTGGAGCGCCGTCGACTTCTCCATGATTCGACTCTAGTGGATATCGTTTCCCATTCTCGGTGAGATAATTTCTTCCGTTTTCTCCGGACGGCACGAGTTGCAGCATTTTATTTGTCCTTGAATTCATCGACGGCATTTTTCTCTCGTACCTAAAATAAATGCACTTCCGTAACCGCGTGGGGGCTTGTTTCCTCTGATTTTCCTATCCGAAGCTGTTGGGGGAGCATATGCTTCCGAAGGGTCGCGCCGCGATTGAAGAGATTGAATGAAATTGAAGAGAGAATTGATCGGCTGGCATTCCGAGGAAGTTGAATTTCCCATTTACTCTCGAGAAAGCCAGCGATTCCATCTTCATTCTACGATCTTCGTTCTTTAAGGGACCTGGATATCATTAAGTGATGAGTTGCAGTGGACCTCTGGCCTGGTCGGCACAATCACCCGATCGCGATATAATTCTGTAGGGGTGGATTCATCCAGTGATGAAACCCGAACGGCATCGATGGGATATTGGACCGTATAACAAAAGTGATGCGAGTGATGAGCAGTTCGAGATTTTAATAAAAATTGCGATTATTGGGCGTTTCCGTGCCGGGGAACAAGTTTCGAAGGCGCTCAAAGGGTTGAGAAGAGGCCTTCAAAGACGAAGCAAAAAATTAAATCAATATAGCTGTGACTAAAATAAGGATTAACAGACAATAAAAAGCCTCTAGAGGAGCGAGACGGCCATAACTGAGCGCTCGACCCCGACTGAGGATGACTGGACGGGAATGCATGATTATTCATGTCTTGACCTCTACCTTGAACCCGGGTGTTTTGGGCAACACTGTGGGAATGGTGCCCTTCGAGGATACCACGTGATTTCCAAGTGGCTTTGTTTATTCTCTAGGTTTTTCTACGCAGGGGAATCAGGCGAAGGCCAGGCATTGCCTTACGTAAGCTCATGGACGGACTGCACTTATTGGGTTCCACAAACCTGTTAGAGGCGAAAATTAATTGTCAGGACAAGGTTGTGAGTGTGACACTCAGAAGTAGAACTCGCGTTGGGCTTCGGCCTAGTGGAACTGTAGCAACTAGGAAGACATTGAGAGTTGCTACTGAATGCCCTGGGTTCGGTGGTATGGCAACACACCAGAACGGCGATCAGAAAGCCTAGAATCGATTCCTGGCCGTTTCCTTGTGTTCCTTCGTCTTTTGTGCCTTCCTTGCCTCCATTATCAATAAGACCACAAGTGTTACAATAGGCCTAGCCTTTTCTGTGGCATCAGTTGGGGTCTCCAGCTCATGTTGTTTGCATGGAACTAATTCCCTCCAATTAAATTTCAGTTCTGTTTTTTTTTTTTTTTTCAGAAAATAGTTTACTATTGTTGACTATGGTGCAAAGATATTGCAAGTGGTTGTCAGTGTAAGGCATCAATCATTCCATTATTATTGATTATTTTGCTTGGGAATTGAGGTATTTAACTATCATTTCACTGTCAGCTACCCAACTAAGGGAATTAGCCTAAAACATTGGGGTTACAGCCCCTAAACAAAGTTTGATGCAATATTTACTTCCAAATGGCATTCTTTGCTGAACTAAAAATGCCATATTCAAATTGTCCCAAATGGTCCAAAGAAATGACCAACATTTTTGGCCTACAGATGTAATACCATGGAAAATTTAGGCAGGAAATTTACAGGGTAAAACACCTAACATATTTCAGTGATTTCATGAAAATATGGATAAAACTGGTCATTTAGAACAATTGTAACAAAGGAAATAAATATTTTCTTGCTTATTGTCAATTGAATGAGCAAATCTTTCTCTACATGTTTACATGTCTGCACAGCTGGACTGGATTATTGGGGGAATATGAAAAAGCAGACATCTCAGCAAAGGTCAGAATGTTTGATCTTGGTGAACCTGTTGCCAGAGATGCATTCATTTTAATGTTCAATAGTGGTGACTTGAGAATTAAGCACTTTTGAGCATTGATTTTCATTATTTACATTTCTTTCCATTTAAATTTCTTTGATCTACTTTCATTGGAAACTGAAGATTTAGGGAGAGTTTAAAACTGTATAGAGTCATTTTAGGTTTGGATCTGCTATATAACCAGTTTAACATATGCATTATTTGGCTATTGTATGTCTTGTGAACACCATGTACACCCTGTGTACACCCATCCTTTAAGCCCAGTCTTCGCCTTGTGACTATAGCCATGTACTAAGTATAAAGCATGGGTGGAGGAGGCCTAGAATATATATTTTCCAGCCTTGATTAAGCCATCTTATCCATTTTCAATGAAATGCGCCATATTGAAGTGCCTCCCCAGCGCTCTCTTACGGTTTCCGTGCGAGGCTATCTGCCAGGAATTTTTATTTCTACTGGAGCTGAACGCCGACTTCTAATTCTCATATAAAGTATCTAATGTTCTTTTGTTTTTATTGCTTTACAGGTGTACTACCTTTCTTTTTGTATTTTTCATGTTTTAGTTGAGCAGTGACTTGCTCTAGCTTGTTTTCCTACTTGTTGATGTGAATGA
>CAJPEV010002044.1:0-51706 GCA_905338385.1 Darwinula stevensoni
TTTGACCAGGAAGATACATGATTGATTAGATTTTGGTAGTCATCCATATCTTGAGAGCTAGAGATCTTTCCTAGTATTGTTGTGTCATCTGCATACTTCAGTATGACACAGCTTTCTTTGTTGGAACGAAGATCATCTGTAATTAGGGTGAAGAGTGTTGTTGATATGGACCTTGAGTGTTTTGTGGTCTCCCTTCCTCCCTTGTTCGGATTCTGGTCCCGCTATGCTCCCGAGCGTTTTTTCATGTCCTGTTCCATCTATTGGCACGACAGCAGCTTCTATGCTATCATGTATATCGTCGGTGAGGGGCTTGTCTTTCCTCCAGAGTCAGCCCTTAAAATCATTTATTGCATGCGCTATGTGTGTCGAGTTGAGGCTAATGCCAATGATCCTGCCATAAACCACGCTGGGGAAGCAGTAAAATATGTGTGACAGGAATATACAATTCCTGGAATTTTTAAATTATAGAATTCAGTGTGGAAAATAGAAAACGATTGTCACAAAAAATTTTTGTTATTTTTCTTTTACAATAGCAAATGTAAGTTTCTTCCATTGTTTCTGAACGATTTATGAAAATGAAACACAGAGAAAATTAATAGAAGTTCGCTGCTTCAGTTGCAAAAGCCTCGATGATGACAATGAGGTTCTCTCTAATGCTGGTTTAGCCTACGCCACCTTTTGCTACGTGTTACCGATCTTGCTGGTGGCCACCCTCTACGCTATCATGCTGCACCACGTTTTGCGATACCACCCGACCAACATCCATGTGCCAGGAGTAGTCACGAGGGCGGAGGATTCCTTCGCCTGTTGCAGCTGCCTCGGCCTTAAGCCCATGGAACGTCATCTTCTCAAGGTTAGTATCATTGGTGAATTTTTACGGGCTCCACTGTTTTTTTACTCCAAAAATAGAAAATAACACTTTTTAAGGTAGTTGGGAGGGGTGGAGGACGAATTGATGGAATAGTTAGACTCGTCCGAATCCAGATTTTTTGAGCTGATGGAAAACTAACTAATCAATTTACTATGCTAACTTTTTCCAGAGCATGGGAACATGGGAACAATTATAATCAATTATCAATAGGAACAATTATCAATGTGCAATTAAAGAATAGAATTATCAAATATTTCAAAATTGTGAAGATTCTCCCTGATGCGTTGATTAAGAGGATAATTTTTAGGAAAGCTGCATTCTTTCGATAGGAAATACAAGTATTTTAAGTTTTGGCATTGCAACATAATTTTTTTTTGTCTTATAGAACATGTGGTTCAAGAAATCATGAAATTCTTCTTAATAGGATGTTAACCGCAAGGATTAATATTTCACGTCGACATATAACTTCTTCCTCGTGCCTGTCCCCTCCCCAAAGAATCCAAACTCCTGGTGGCTGCTTCTGAAGGAAAAGCCATTACATATAGCATGTAGGCGATTTCATGGAATACTGGAGAACGTTAGCCGTTTAACACCGGAGAAACGACTCCATGTCCACCAGCATCGCACGAGCTAGAGTCATTGTTGAGTCGATGTCTAGCTATGCTGTAGCTGCCGCTGGGTTAGGTTGGAGGGCAAGTTTACAGCCAGAACGCGACGAGGACAGGAACGCCGACTCTTCCTTGTTGGACACAGCGTGAAGAAAAGCTCCCGAAAAATATATGCAACTGTTTTACTCTAAATGTTTTTTAACATACATTCCTCAGCTTGAGATAATGCTTGTATTAGACGAGTATACTCTCATGAGACCTTTATCCCCAGATCAACATAGTGATGGTGTGTGTGCTGATTTTCGTGTGGACTCCAGACACAATGGTTTCAATTTTCTCCGTGTTGCATCCTGATTTACCCCCGGTCGTGTGAGTTCATTCGACTTTCGTAACTTTTTATATTTCATTTAAATGTTTCTGCCTCACTGATTCCAGGGATCTGACTCTGGGTTAGTGGCAAGTTGGTAATACAACTGGCGAAACGCACGAACAGGAGTAGGATCTTTTGGAATCGTGTAGCATTTGAGAGAAAGAAGTTCCAAATATTACTCTTTGCAAAAATAAAAATGGTGGTTGGGTATGAGATAATCACGTGTTATTGCTAATGGGAAAACCATGAAGTCAATATTTTGAGGAAAAAAAAATTCAGATGTATTGAAATAATAGGCTGTACAAAAGTTCTATTAGCCGGACATGGTCTTTCAGAAATTGCACGGAATAAGGTGTCGAAACCAATGCAATACAAAAATACTCCAATTTCAAGTGGAGTCATCGCTTTAATTTAGCAATAGAGGAATAAATACCAGAGGAGTCGTGAAAATAAGTCCCTGTAAATGGCACTTCATCGTGTAAAACCATTATTAGTCCATCTGGGAAAAAAAGGACTGGGAAGGGGTACTCTTTCCTGATGCGATGAAAATTACCTGCAGAAGTGTTTCTGGAGTAATCAACCATTCATACTTAAATTGAAAAAAACTTACCATTACAGGCACTTGATCCTGACCGCGTTTGCCAAGTCAAAATGCATTTGGAACCCCTTGATCTACTTCATGATGAACGCCCAGCTCCGCCGTGGGATGGTATCCATGATGTGGAAGACTTTCTGTCAGTTCCAGGATTCCACTGAGTCTTCCTCACCTGGAGAGCCCAAGCATAAAGGTATTCAACGCGACCCAATGGGAAGTGAGTTCTTTACGTGCTTTTAGTGCTGAAGGTGTAAGTCAGCGGTTGGCTACGTTATCGTCGCAATGGTGCTCTTCCATTGCACATGTGCTTGGTGGCCCGTNTGGTAGTCATCCATATCTTGAGGGCTAGAGATCTTTCCTAGTATTGTTGTGTCATCTGCATACTTCAGTATGACACAGCTTTCTTTGTTGGAACGAAGATCATCTGTAATTAGGGTGAAGAGTGTTGGTGACAGTACAGCACCTTGGATGACACCAGTCCGACAAGGCTTAGGTAGAGAAGATTTTTTCCCTGTTGAGACATACTGAATAACATCATTCAGGTAGTCACATAGCATGGTCAAGAGCCAATGAGGAGCATCATAGTTGGTCAACTTGTCTATTATGTCTTGGCGTTTGATTGTGTTGAAGGCACTGCTATAGTCCAGGAATAAGCATCTCACCATTGTGGGCTTCCGCTCATCTAAGGTGACTCGTACTTCATTTACGAGGGCCAAGACAGCATCTTCAGTGCTAGAGTTTTTCTTGTATGCAAACTGGCAGGGATCTTTTCCTGTTGGGCTGTGGGTTTGCAGACAGTCAAGGAGATGATATTCTAGGCATTTCATCAAAGGAGATTCATCAAAAATTGTCACCATGTTTATCCCTTGCTCTAATACTGTACAAAAGACCATCTTGTTCTCGCACGGGAATGGGGAGGATCTCGGCCGCGTAGCTCATTTTTTGCTCAAACTGAGCGATAAATTCGATTGCAATGTCTTCAGCTACGACTACTCTGGGTTAGGCAGAAGCACCGGGAAGCCGTCAGAAGACGACCTTTACGCAGACATCAAAGCTGCATTGGAAGTTTTGCGGACAAAGTACGGAGTCCCAGAGGAAAGAGTCGTTCTATACGGTAAAAGCCTAGGAACAGCACCAACTGCTCAACTGGCTTCCAAGCTGAAGAAATTGTCAGGCGTTATCCTCCACTCACCCTTATCATCTGGATTGGGGATGGTTCTCTCTGGCACCTGGTCCATGGGTCCTTTCCCCGTAGCGGAGTTGGTGCCCCTCATCGACTCGCCTGTGCTCGTCATTCATGGAACTCAGGATGAAATCATTCCGCTATCCCATGGGAAGACCGTGCATGAGAGGTGTCTGAAACCAGTGAGGCCACTCTGGGTCGAAGGGGCAGGACATCTCAACATACATGATTACTCTGAGTACTGGGAACGAGTGGAACGCTTCCTTGCGGGAGAGCTCTCTCGTGAATGGAAATGAAGCTTCTCGCTGATATTGAAATAAAGGTGCTGAATGTACAGCGCTAATGAAACTTGGTTCAATCCGTTCTGGAAGCATGTGAAGGTAAAAAATTCGTGAACTGTTTTACACAACCACAGGAGATCTCTTCCACTAACTGGTATAAGCAGCCATCTGTGTTACAGACCAGACGATTTGAAAATAGAGGAAGGCCCTGTTTTGTAATGGATAACGTGTCCTCCTTAGGATCAGAAATTTCCAGTCATGAGTATTGGTTGGATCTGAAAATTGTTTCCCCTACCGTTTTTGCTTAATTGAAACATTGACACAATTAAAAATTGAAATTAAGAGCCCTTTTACTCGATAGAGGTTTGCAAGGGGGATCTCATACCATCATCGACACTGTAAAGAATATTGGTTCTCCCTGGAACTGTTTCTTATCGGTTCTACTTCGTACGGTGAAACTACAGTACGAGCTATATTGGTATCATCGAATAGTTCCATAAAAAGCCACCTATTAAGTTTACGAGTAGCATCTTTGCAGAAGGTGTCATGTAAAACCCTTCCGAGACTAACACAGTTGCACACAGTTCTGTCACTCATTTGCTCTCTGCAGCTCTTATGCAATGTTGCTGTAGGACACCTTCCCGTTACAAAGAGATTGCTCGAAACAATTGCCTTCATGCAATCCAAATATACCATGCGAGTAATTTTATGCCCAAGCAACATGTTTATATTAATGTTATATCACATTTATGGAAATTGTTCGAAGATGTACCCCTAGCTACTAAGGAACCTCCCGCACCATCGAGGAAAAGCAGACAGCAGATGGCGCATAGCCTCATTTAACGCCATTAGGAATACAGTATAAGTCAAATATCTAGAATTAAAAAAAATATTTGAATATTATAATACTTGCTAGCTTATCCCTAGAAATGTTATTAATGTTGGCTGTGACATGAAAATGATAAAGGACGAGTGATTACGCAGTTGGGAACCGTGAATCATAAGGAATGACGGATACATATATCACTTTCAACGTTTCCCCTTTATCCCAGATGTTTGACTCATACTGTATATGCTCACGTACTACATGGGGCTCAACTGCCTGCAATCCTCCGCCAGGCGCGTCATCATCATTCCAAGAAATTCCGGACGCATTTGACTCATTTCCCTTTCCTCCTTACTTCCCTTCCTGCAATGCCTCGCTACTCCTCAACGGAGCGCGTCCGAGTGCAGGGGTTGAGCCGTTGTGCCCCATGAATTGTGGCTTAGTGCGTGTTGTAGATGCTGCTGAAAGTGACTACATGGGTGTTTCCTATTCTAGACGGTACTTTTGACATTCCAGAAACTCAGGGAAATAACTAGTTCGCGAAATGTTCTGGTTTCCCTCCTCGCAAAGCAGAACTTTTTATGCTTGGAGTCCACGAGTGGCCGGCAAACGTAGCGGTTCCTGTCGACACTATCGTACCTAATGGGATTATACCCTGTTTCCGGGAGATAGTGATTGCGATAGGAAACGTACTGACAAGGAACACTACCCAAGTGATAATTTCAGATTTTCACCAAACTTTGGTCATTGAAAGGACTCTCAAAATGAAGTCAAACTGCACCAAAATTGCCAGCTGAGTAACAGGTTTAGGCTCATATCTGGCTGTCTTAATTTTCAGTGGGACAGGATTATTATAGGCACCGCCCTATTTTCATTGGCTGTAACTTTTCAAGGGAAAGTCATATTCAGGTGATACTTGACAGAGAGGTTCATGAGTCAAGGAGGTTTTTTTCCCATTGCTGCAATATTTCGCTGCATGCCGAAATTAAAAAATGGCAGTGCTACACGAGAACACCACATTACCCGCGTGTGACAGAGACAGTGATGTGATGGGGGTGACTGCACCGTGCGTGCACCGGATCAATTTCTTGGTGTTTGTGGAGGGGGGAGGGGGGGGGGAGAGCGGGGGTCCAAAGTGGTCCGAAGGGATCCAAGCGTCCTCCTGTTAGGAGACTCCAGTTTCGCCCATGGCGTAATGGCTGCAGGCAGTGAAAACATGTCTTCAATATTGAATTCGTCCCATCATTTCAAAATGCCTGTTTTTCCAACATACAGTCACAATTGAAGAAAACTTGTCACTATAATAGTGGTCACCTCACGTAGGTGCCTGAGTATGCAGTATAACTCCTCGTTCACATTCCTCATAGGCCAAGGGCCTATGAGGAATGTGAACGAGACCTAGTTTCTTGGCCTAGTTTCTTGGCCTAGTTAGGCCAAGAAACACTGATCAAGGGCCATTGCTTCCCCTCCCCACTCGTTTCCACCCTCCATCTCGGACGACAGATGAGATAGGATCTCGTCTGAGACGCAATATTGCGATGAGGGTAGTCTCGTAGGGTAGGTTGGGAAAATATGGGCTCGTGGGCACCTTTTCATATTTTCTCGCACCACCCCTGTTTCGGTAGGGTTTTAGTTGGCAATTTTGCTCCTCGAATGATGCTTACTCAGTGAACTCTGCATGAGGAACGTTTTCGTCATCAAATATGTGCTCATGCTATCAGCATAAGAACGGATGAGACCTCTCATTTATTTTAATATTTGACACAGATGTTACATGTATGACTTAGTGAAACGTGGGATCTGCATGACCATTTGTCTATCCGCTCTATCACTCGAAAACGCATGAGGATGTTCGTACGTATTATTATGATCGACATGGCCTTGGCGTTCGTACGTTCATGGTAACCAGAAAAGGTGACTGTGTCATTCGGGGTAATGTGGATGCCACCTATCAAGGTAACATGGACATTCGGATTTCTGTTGTTCATTCCTATTGCAAACAAGTTTCAGAAGCACTGCAACATACGGAAACTAGGGTAAGAGCCTATAGGAAAGCATGCAAGGCTTGCTCCCCAGGGATTCATGAGGATTGTGTGGGACCTTGAGGTGTTATTTGGCCAGGATTGTGAACCATTTTGGAGAATATTTTTCCCTTCAATAGTGAAGAATCAGATGCAGTTTTAATTGTATTGTTTCATAAAAGTGTCAGTTGCTCAAGTTCAATGCAGTTTCGCATGTTTTATTTGTTTTGTTCATGTTAACGGCAGGTTTAAGTTACTAACATCTGATTTGTATAACATCTTACATTTTAAGAATGAAGCAAGAATTGACTTGATGTTCCAAATATAGCTTGCAGGTTGAAACAAAATCTACGATCCTATTTTTTTCCCTATCATTACAAAAATTAATATTAAAATATTATTTTTTATAAATATTGATGGACAATGCACGTTTTCTAGATACGTCATAACTCGAGACTTTTGAAATGTGAAATATTGCATAATGCTAAATTATTTGAAATTTTTTAAAAATATTCAATCTACATGACATAATTCACTTTTTAATGGAAATCCGAACAATTACGTTATTCGTAAATAAGAGCAGCCAGCGGTGACAGGCAGCAAACAACGCATATATGTCACTCTACAAATATTATAAAGATGAGTTTAGAATGAGGTGGAATAACGGAAAGAAGGGGTGAGAAGAATCGAGTCACGTTCAGACCAAGGCCAAGGCCTTGCTCGCTCCCTACGCTCTCCATGGGAGCCCCATTGAAGGGGCCTCATCTCTCCTCTCCCTCCTCATTCGTGACGTGTATGCCTTGGCGTCCTTCAGACATCTTTGGATGGCTTTCCTCCATCCCCAAACACGTTTCTCCCATTCCCTTAGCCAAATCGTCCCCCTCTCTCCCTCCCATCTGTGAGTTCCGTACTATTATGGCCGGTGTAGAGGAGAAACAGACTCCGTTCTTTCACCTTTCCCGTGTTTGCGTCTTCCAGTAAGTCATTTCAGTTTCAAGCTTGGGATATTGAGAGTAGCATCACTTAGGTATGTGTCTTGTTGAAGCCAGGAAGTGCTCAGTGCAATTGGTGAGCGGATGTCAATATAACAGGAATAATATTTCAATTTCAAAATGTATGAAATTGATATTCACAGATTCACCAATTTAATTACCCACCACCCGGGCCATAATCTCACCTAATGTGTGAAAGACCAGCACTTATAATTACAACCTCAAGAGTTTTGACTAGCCGAATTACTCAGTGCGGAGACTTAGTGCGGTCAGAAAGACATGATAAATGTAATGCTGTAAATCATCTCCCCAGTACCTGCTTAGTTTTCTCAGACCAACCTTCATCAATGGCAACACCTAAACGAACTGAATTCGTTTGGAGATCCCTGGGTTACCCACAAGGTAATCATCCTGAGTTACTAGGCCAGTACTCAGACACCTCACCTTGCGAAGAAGTTGGCCAGCTCCACGAAACTTAGACAAGAAACAAATCACAATATCAATCATGTCTGTTACTAACCTTAAGAAAGGAAAAGTAACCATTCACCTCAGAATAATTTTATGAAATGAATTACTTTTTTAATGAATTATATTCACCGAAATCAATTGAAAACCGGATAAGGAAAATGAATTATAATCTCATGAAACATAGGTTGGTTTAAGTTATCTGGACATGTGTTGAAGCATCTAGAAGAGTTCGCAAAGGTGTCAGAACAGGAAAAGTTTTTGTTGCATAGTTTCCATCGCGAGTCATGAATGCCAATGCCCTGGCCTTGATCCGAAAAGGTTATACAAACCGTTGAGACATCATTCTAGACCCACCGATACCGGTGTCTATTCTAATTTGGGAATATGCTTGATTTGCAATGCATCATTCAACGGCTGCCAGGACCTTGAAAGTGAAACCAAATTTCATTCAGACTTGCTGGCACTGGTAATGGAACTCTGAATAAATCATTAATTAAACTGGCAGAGACCTCATTAACTTATTCTTGTCAATTTTTCTACAGAGGACAACAACATGCTTGGAAGCGAAGCGGCAATTTGGTTGAGACAGACGCCAAGCAGTTGGGAAGAGCATCCCCCGACGTCTTCAATTCAGCTGCTGCTTCTATGGTCATATCATGCATATCATGTAAGCCAAGGGGCTCCCAAACTCAGGGTCGCGACCCAGGGTTTGGATGTTGAATTTTGAGTCGTGACCAAAAAAGTTCTGGAACCACTGCTGTAAGCAGTGTGTCCTATATCGAAGATGGATAAACGTAATTATTGCTATTCGGACAGATTTTTACTTTACTGTGTGCGAGCCAATTGACTTCAGCTAAAATTGGTGTTTTTGCAAAAACAGCCCTATATTTTCTATTTCTGCTTCTGAATATGACTGCCATTTTATTTTTGTTACGTCTAGTAAATGAAGGGAAACAGCAATGCTTCCAGCTCTCACCATTTTATTTTCATTTTTTAATTCACTATCCACGTATTTACTAGGATGACGCCTTCCTCTCTCAATAACTTGTCATGTCTAGTACCTTCACTACAATATTGTCCGAATAAAAGTGGGGAAATACGACAAGTTAATAGGTCGGATGAGCAGAGAACTTCCCTGTGTATGTTGTGCTCATCATATATTTCATCCCCTAATACATCAGCCGTTCATTAATAGCGCATATGGAAGCTAATACTGTATACAGGTATAGTATATTTGTAATGTGACCTTTGGCTTCGTGAAATAACTTGCACATGAAAAAATGTAATTTAGAATTATTAGACTTAAATTAAACCAGTAATTGATCATCCACATAGCATTTCAGTGTGTGGTCGTATGTTGTTGGTGCTGATTAAAAGAAACAGAAATATGTGCCAATGCCTACATATTTTTGCTTACCGCACCAGGCCTGTACATCTACCCTTATAGCCTCGCCATTTAAGAAAGGGCGATAATTGGTGCATTTCTCAATTTGCGACTTGCTTTTTGAGTGAAGCTGAAAATGCAGACCTCTGAAAAAAACATTCATTCGTGAAAAAATACATTTTATGATGAAATAACTAATATAATTAGCATGACCGAGGTATATATTGTTGTAGTTATTCCGGACTGTGCTTGTGAGACACAAGAAGACAACGCGCGATAGAAGTTAGCTTAGAGGCCTATGATATGTTTTGTGTACATAAGGCCATTGGGGTGGCAGGGACCATTAATTAATGGTTTAATGGTCCCTGCCGCATGGGCGATTAATTAATGGTTTAATGTAGGGGTCGGGAACCTTTTTGACCATTTGAACCATATTAAGATGAAGCTAAGTGCTTGTCAGCGAAAGATTCTCAGAATAACAATTTTTTCATGAAGTTGACAACAAACATGAATTAATTGATAAATGAGAAAAAATGAGGAACAACCATGATTTTCAACCATTACTCCATGAGCCAAACTTTTCGACTCATGAGCCATAGGTTCCCGACCCTGGTTTCATGGGACCATTAAACTCTTAATTCCGACCAAAGTGGCGTAGTAATACGAACATTTCAAGTGCCAATGAATCGATCCGTAGTGCCTCATGTTTCCACCAGGGGACGAAGACCCGGACTACATAATATACGATGGGAATTTCTCCCCACCATGTCTTTTTTTTATGTGCACTGCCCCTCTCGATTGTAATTTGTGATGTTAGTTATCTCTTTGATCCAGGCACCCGTGCACGTAACATTCTGAGTCCACTTTGTTCCTCAGATAGGTCATACTTGGAAAAATAGTAACTTGACTTCATAGTATGAAGAGGGTTGAAAAGCTGAACATTATATGACAAATATTCCAATGCAATTGGAAAAAGTGTACTTGAAAAAATAAATGCTTTCGATTTTATGATGCAGATGCTGAGAATTCAACGCAGTAGCTTCATCGAGACGTCATGGCTTCTCACAGTCAGGAAATATCAGACGTCCTGGCCGAGTACAAAGATACTTTTCAACAATTTGTCGAACTAGAGGAGATTCTCTTATGCTTGAAGAAGAAAAGGATAATCCAGGATGATGAATTCCATGAGCTTCATGAGGAGACCAAGGAGAAGAGGAAAAAGCAGGCTTTGTTCCTTCTCAAAGTGATACCCATGAGAGGAGATAACGCCTTTCCAGCATTATTGGAGTGCCTCCGTGAGAGATACCAAGAGTTTACGGAAAAATTATCAACATCTCTAGAAGATAAAATTTTGGCGAAGAAACGTTGCAAGTGTAAGAAAAACCTAATTTTTCCTTCAATCGCTTATTTATTTTCGTTTCTGAAAGGTCAGAAGCCATGAAACAGGAATATGGAAGTTATTTCCCAACTTATTTGGTTCTGCTGCTGGTGTATGTCAAGCCTGTCGTCAGGCCATGAGTAAAACCTGAAATAAGAACGAAAATCTGATTGGGTAATGCCCAGAAAGCCTCTTCAAGACGTGTGCTTTAGAAAAATCATCAGAAATAGTTTAAAATCGACGTAAAATATAATTATTAAAAAATATATGGAAATGTGTAACTTTTGCAAAGGTATTACGAACTGGTATTTCTTCTAAATCATGCTGGTTTCTCTTTTTTTGCCTATCCCTCCCATGAAGGCCCGCCATCGTTCACAAGATAGGCGAGTTCCGCGTTGGCATTTTCATGAGAGATGGTCGAAGTAATTTGAGAAATTACTTCCTTTTTGGTAAGGTAACATTTGAGGTACATTATATATATATATTACATGGTAGCTTCAGAAAGCTCTGTAAAATGTTCTGACTCATTTCCATTAGCTACTGATGCCAATTTTCTTGGAAGAGATTCTATGGGTCTTGGAAGAGCATTATATTCATGATTTGCTTTTTCTCCTATTTTTTTGCGAAATGTTTTTGCGTTTACCCTTTGACTTTCTTGGCAAATAAAATCAGGGAGTCTGACATTAAATGCCATCAGATTGTATGTTGAATCCAGGAAAAGGTGACAAATAAATACAAGTCAGGATTCGTTGTCTTCATCTCTAATGGTGAAGGGAGGTGATTTTTGACAGGAACCGCTCAACTGTTAATGCTGATCCTCTGGCGAAGATCTTGTTTATATGATAGTAAAGCATTTGCAGTAATTGATTATTTGTGATCATGCTACTCACAGATGAAGAAGATAACCGAAGCTGCCCCTCAGAGATTCCATCGCCTTTGGGTCAATGTCCATCAACGTCAGCAAATTCTCAAGCGTTGGTAAGGGAAAACTTTATTCATATTCACAGATCTGCCGATGCTGCTCCATGCTAATAGAACCATTCCACTCGGCGAAATACCTCACATTTCGAAAAAAATCAGTTATAGTAGGTTATCGAGGATGTATGTTCTTATGGCAAGATTTCATAATTCGCGGAAATGATAAGTTTTGATATCATGACAATTCGTACCACACACAATGTGTAACACGTAAATAAACGTTATCCACTCTTGCATGTGGAAAGAACTTAATCGGAAACGTAATATTGAGTTAACGGTTGCGCCTACTTCTATCACAGGGTGAAGCAGAGCGCGAAATTTTGGAAAGGGAACTAGGCGTTGTTGCGAAACCAACGAAGTGCGAACATAGCGATGGACTGGATCTCAAGGAATGCCTCCATGTGAGTGTTTCGGCAATATTTTGGAAATTATTGCGTTAAACGAAATTATTTGCATTTGTTCAATATGTGACATTAATATATAGAAGGCCACAGGTATAAAGTGCAGGTATCGAAGATCAACTGTGTCGCTTTGGAAGGTGAAGATTGTGTGACGAAAAATTGAAGAACCAAAACCCGATCACTCCTGAGGGCATATGTTTCTTGCAGTAACAGATTGGGGATCCCATTAATTATGAAATAAGAAAAATCAGTTCCCGAACTTTTCGAGCGCACCTTGTATCACTAGCGATTTCTTAAGGATACAAGTAGAATCTGCATCCAAATGGTCATTTAAAAAATCATACTGGCAACTTTTAGCAGGCGGTTGCTCAAACGTAGATGAAAGCATGGATGAACAGAAATGTGAGACACCTGGTATTGAACTTTTTTGTCTTTTCTTCAACCCCGATCAAAAATATTGCTGATAGCATGTACTGGAAATTCAATTTCCTGATTCAAAAGTCATCATTTGCATACTTTACAGGTGTACATGGGAGCTGACATCGAAGTACCCCTGAACGATGCACTTGCGACCTACATTACGGAACAATATCCTGATGTTGGAGAAGTTCATTATTCACTTCCACCAGCAAGTCTCTTAACGGAAAATGATTTTTTCGGTCTCCTGAAGAGAGCGACAGGATGTACCCAACTCCGGAAATTCTCGGATCAGGAAGCCCTTGATGCGGTTTTTCATGTAATCGAGGGTGTTTGTCAAAGACATCCATCTTTAACCATCGCAGGATACAAGTTATGCAGAACTCTCCGTGATGTCATATCACTTGGAACAATATGTGACATTTCTGGACTCGAGAGAAGAAATAACACGATCTGCATGATTTATCCCAGTGGGGAAACAGTTTTCAACGTGTTCTTCCAAGTGAAGGCAACTACTTTAGAGGAAGGGAAAGAAGTCATTAAGCACAAGATCAAGGAGGCAATAACTCAAGGCGAACGTGATATAAGTGTATTTAAAACGATTTGTGGGCCCATCCTTGGAACTGAGGCAGTCGTCGTTGCGTTTCCATCCTTCCCCTTCATCGGGGAAAGCGATTTACGCAAGATTCTTTGTCATTCGTGTTCATCGAAAATAGTGACAACTAACGACATAAACGATCCAGGAAGTCTCAAGCGGTTCCTAAAAAACAACGGCGTGGCTGACCTGGTCGTAAGTGCCGAATGCAGTCCCAAAGGGAAAGAATTGTTTCACGATATATTTTCCCTCCAAATATGTGCGACTTCCTCAATCGATGTGCCCCGGACTCATCACCCGGATTACAAACCCCGCATAGAGAAGGAGAAAGTCTTGTGTATCTTGACTCGGGATCAGAAAATCCTGGTGGATGACAGATCAAAATTCGTATTCATGGCTGGAGGATCCGGCACTGGAAAAACTCTTGTCTTGAAGGCAAGAGCTGAGCGACTCTCTATTGAAGATGATGCAGAAGTCCTAGTTGTGAATTTTGCTGGGGGGCTGCTCACAAAAGATTTTAAACGACACTTTAAAGGTCAGTATCGTTTCGCATCATTCAGTAGAGAATATATTATGTGGAAATTATATACCCAACGTGAATTATTTGCATGATAAGTCATGGTGTAAATTCAACGTTTGGAGACTACACAAGAAGAAAACCGACTACGTTGCAGTAAAAAAAAGGAAGCAACCAGCTTATTACCGAAATCAAGCTTCGTTCAAAGGGCACTCAAACGGAATTCGTGCGGAGCAGAATATTGTATGACTAGCCGGTACCCGTGAAACATTCACGTTTTCGTAATTAAATTTAATGGATTTCTGTTTTTAAAAAATTTACATAAAACACAGCTGGAATTTTCAACGGCCATATTTCAAATCAATAATATTGCGTGCGCCCCGCCCCCCCCCCCCCCCCCCCCCCCCCCCCCCGCCCCCTCCCTTTAACCAATCCCAGAATCACCCCATATACCAAAATACAGGTTTGGTTCTATAACATTCAAATGGGAGAATTTGTACGAATTCGAAACTTTCGTGTATTAGATGGAGGGAAGATACTTCCTATCCTCTTAGATATCAAATTTCCCTTTTAGTTCCCGAGTTTAATCCCTACTAGACTGACGGATCGGGCCGACAGCTCCGTTCGAAAGCGAGTTTCCCATTTGGTGCTAGCGAATACGCTATCAGAAGGATTTTTTGTATAAAAAAAGGGCCCCTCGTTCCACCAGCGCTCGACGCGATCGCATCATTAAATGACGTCATCATCGGGCAAGCAATTCCCTGCGGAACGCAGTGCACTATGACAATACGATAGGCCTACACGAACGTGACGACTTGGGAAAACTGGATGAGCCAACAGCGCCGCTTAGATAGAGGACCAACCCAGAGACCCCTTGTTCTAAACTCAGAGGCCTTAGTGGGCTGTGGATTGACGTGATCGGCTCGACACGACCCAAAGGGGGGGGGGGGGTCTGTAAAGTTCGGTCCGGCGATGGGAGTTTTGGGTCCGGTAGGACCACGATTCGAATCAGACCGATCGGGTCGGTTTCGGAAAAGTTTGCCCGAGCAAGCCTCAGGCGGACAGACAGGAAGAGACAACCTGTGAAATTTTACCGTCTGATTGTGGTTATTGGAATTCAGTTGAACGGCATTCAAATTAGGCATTTCGCAGGAATTTTGTGAACCGTCAAATTTGGGGTTATTAATAAATAGATGGAGCATGAGATTCTTCCGTCATCAGAGGCCACCAATAGACTCTGAATACAAAAAGAACCCCCAACCCCTGTGCCTATAAATAAGTTATCTAGCGAGATCCCCCCGACGGAGTGAGACTCGTCTCACTCGAATGCAGGGGATGATTTCGAGATCCGCAGGGAATGGGGGTGAACTCTATCAGGCAGACCCTACCGCCGGTTGGCAATCAAGTTTCATGTTGGGTGCAGGCGAACACGCTAGAATACACTCAAAGAAGTCTTTTTCTCGAGCCGTTTACAGCTGCTGGCTAGAAGGACGCCTCGTTCCGTCAGCGCTCGATGCAATCTCGTGATTAAATAACGTCACTCTCGGGCAAGGGACTACCAGTGAAACGTAGTGAACTATGAGAGCACGAACAGGCCAGCACCAATGTGACGTCATGGGACGTCAGGTGGAAGCCTTCACAGAGCTAGTAGAGCCGCTTAGAAAAAAGATGGACCCAGAGTTCCGAAGTTTAGAGGCCTAAACGGGCTGCGGGCCGGCCCGATCGGCCCGACCAAAGCCGCGGGTAGGATCCACTAAAGTCTCGGTTTGCCGATCGAATTTCGGGTCGAGTAGTCGGGTAGGACCACGACTCGAATCGGGCCGATCGGGTCGGATCCGGAAGAGTCTATCCGTGCAGACCTCCGGCGGACAGACAGGAGTACGTTGGCTGTTGCTATATAAATATTGCGTCACGTATTGAAATCCTCAGCTTTTCTTCCCAACACTGAATAACGAATGTGAGAAATTATGAATGATACCTACGACATTTTCCTCATCTGCGGATGAGGTAAATGCGAGCAGGACCTTGTTCGAATGCTCTCAGGAATGTTTTCTTGTCCCCCCCCCCCCCCAAGGGAATCGCTTGTTATTTCTACTATTGAAACAAGGGTCTTGACATCCCTCGTCGATGTCGAACGTTCGCTCTGATCCTTCCCGTTTCTAAGATAGAATAACGAACCAAGTGATAAATATATTCGACAGGACTGAGCCACTTAGTTGATAATCCACTGTAATTTTGCTTTCTTCTTGTCCTTGAAAACTTGAAAGAGACCTTTCAAATATTCATGGAATGGTTTTCACAGCATCTCCGCTTTACATACTACAGTACATGCATTCACTATCTAATAAGTAAATGAATCCTGTCCATAGCACGAGTGTTATTACAAATTTGCACGACTTGCACTTATTCACTATCTTTCTGCCGTAACCATACAATTGTAAAAATCTACAACGTTGGATTTTTATCGAAGTCCTTGGTGCCAACGGCGCCAAAGGAGCGAAATGCCTAGAGAAGATCCTCCTTGTTTACTTTCAATTGACCGTAGCTTATTTAAACCCCATTCGTTATAGAGTCCTCATGCTTCCTTTTTCGTTTTCTTCGTCCACCTAACTCGTCGAGACTAAAGTCTCGCAACCTCATACTTAAACCTCGTCCACTAATGTAATACGAAATTTCAAAGAGGACCATATCACTTCTACACAAGAGGAACAAAAATTAGTGAGCCCAAGCTGGCAATAAAGTTCTCGTTGAAGCTTAAAGCATTGTGAAATCAATGGAATGCTCTTGCTCAGCGAATTCCAATCCCTAATCTTTCGTTGCCCCTAATATTTCCAAGTGTTCAATTTCTTAACTCTATCATTTCCATTAGGTGAATCCTATGTTATTATAATCAATTTCATAATTAATAAGTTGATCTTGCAATTGCATGCCCCTTAGATTAAAGTATATGGCCAGGTAAATATTAAGGAATCAAACCATGGAGTAATGTCCTTTTCACCATTAAACATAGCGAAAATTATGATTATGACAGATTATGATAAAAGAGATGGTCCGTCACATTTTATTATTAAGTGAGATTTTGAAGTGGACTGGATGAGAAAGCTTGAAATTTCTGTCCAAACAGGGGCAGATGGAATAGAAGTTCTCGATGGGAAAAAAGAGGACCTGCAGGAAGAACTTCAGAAGTTTGAGACTTTCTTAACAAGAAATGGAGAGGGGAAGCATGTCCTAATCGATGAAATTCACCTGACACTCGGATTCCAGGAAATCATTAAACCGTCACTCCTTTTCCAACACTGGAAATGGATTCGAAAAATGGAGAATCTTGTAAAGTCACTAACGGTTTGCTTCAGACCTAACGACCAATCCTACACAAGGGATTTCCCCCTCCGAAATGTACAACCTGGAGGTTTCCCGATCAAAGTTCTCCGCCAAGTGAAGAGGAACGGCAGAAACATAACCAAGCTCTTCCTTGCCATTGGCGACTTCTCCAGGAGAGTCTTCGTATCGTCTGAACGTTCCTTCTTGATGGATGGGAGGGACTCGGGTGGAAATTTTCTTCCCCACTTATTGGCGATTCCTTCGTGCCAAGCCCTTCACCGCAAATGCAGGCATGAGGCAATCTGTGAGGCCATGAGGGCCTTGTACGCTATTCACGCCATACACGTTGAAAGGCTAAACTCATCGAAGAAGACACCTATATTCATCGTGGTGGATAGCATTAAGAGATTTAATGTCTTCATGAACATAATTGAATCCTCCTTTTCCTCTATTCCATGGCTTTTCCTAGACTCGAACAGAAATTTCCGGGGGAAGTCTGTCTCAGAGGATTCGTTTCCCCTCGTCGTTGTCACCCAATACGAAATGCTCGGATATCATCCAGAGAATCTAATAGTGATTGTGGATTTCCCAAAGTCACAATGGATAAACTACAACCGGTTGGTTGCAGCCACTGGTGAAAACAAGATTCTTGTAATTGAGGAAGAAGAGCTGGACATGGGAAAATTCTCGCGTGTCAAGAGCGAAATTTCGGGATGGAAGATCGACAGAGTGAAGATTCGTGAAGATCTCAAAATAAGTCTGGAAAAAGCATGGGAAGAGAACCAAGGAAAGAAGCTGGAAAATTTTAAAGAGAAAGATTTTCCGACAGCATCCTCACCACTTGATCTCCACCTCGACAGCGCGATTGAAGATGATGAGAAAGACATTCGAAAGATACTTAAATCCTGGCTCACTGGGATATTCGGCTATCCAGCCTCAGGGAAATCAAGGAAAATAGATGTGCTGATTCGAAGAGTGTTGGAACGTCGAGGACTGGTTCTTCTTCATCTTGAAGGTCCCTTGTTTCGAAAATCTTTCGAACAGCAATGGCAACATGAAATAGGTCATGGTGACGTTGCTGTCATGAACTTCGATTTTGGGAAAACCAAGTCACTTCTGGACATCATTGAGAGTGTCAACGAGAAGAAAGAGAAGATGGAACAGGTAGTAGGACCCCTTGTCGTGGTGGTAGAGGACTGTCCACTGTGGAAGGAGATGGCGGACGAGAAGAAGTTGGAGGCAGCTGTGGAACGGTTAAAACAGAGCAAGATAAAGCTCATTCTCTCTTTCAAGCCCCATTCGAAGGACACTCTACAGATCTTCCTAGAAAGGATGATGGAAATGTTGGAAAAGGTTCGGGACTGCACTCCGATCAGACTATTAACTCAACAAACTGACATGCGCCTCATCCGTCACATCCAAGCGAACGAAACCCCTACAGCTTTGAAGTTGGCATCAAAGAACTTATATACCTCCTCGGTGCCAAGCACCTCTGTCTGCGGCTACGTTATATTCATAAAGTACGTATGCCCAGGTAAACATTGGGGGTATGAATGCATCGGAAAGGAATCATGTGCTCCTTGCATTGGGAATCATGGACCTGTTCTGACTTATTTCCTCGAGTTCGCCCTATCTAAAATAGATAAAACGGAAAAAATTCACCTATTGGTCACTGATGAGAGCCAGATGTTTCTTCTGAGGAATGCTTTAAAAAACCGCCCCAACATTCAAATTCAGTTCTCGCACCCAGCCGATTTTCGGGGCTACGAGTGCTCCATTGTCATCTCAATAAATGTCACCGATGAGTGGCTGTTGGAAGTCACATCTAGAAGCAGGGTTCAATTGGTTATCATCGACAACGATCCATCCCATGAAGATTTATGGAACACAATGGTACAAGAAGTGCCTCTCCAGGCTCAGGATGTCCCGTTCTCTAAGGACTCGAACAAGTCGTATGTCGACCGAGAGACACTCCTTCGCCTTGACGACGAAGGACGTTTCCTTGCGGTATGTCACTTTATCTTTCTTCTCTTTTCCTTGGAATATTCTCTTGTCTTTCTCATTTCCAATGTATATGAAACATTTAAGGAAATATCGTTGTTTATGCCTAAGTGGAAGAAAACAAGTTTCCATAAATGAATTATTTTTCCTGCGAGCGTGAAAATTGCAGTTCTCTAGCATTTTCATGAAAATTGATTTGATTTCCACACAAACATTCCACGATTCCTCCCTTGCATATGTCTAGCAACAGTAATTTTTGTCATTTCACGAATCATGGAGACGTATCAAGAAGCTTGACTGTTTATTCATCTCAAGAGTGTCGTACGGTTTACCTGAATAGGTATGCAATTTGTTTGCGATTGACGTACTTGGAGGAAGCAAAAGGAGAACCAGACGTTTCATCATTCCTTATCTGAAAATTGCCTTTTTGAGGAATAATCATTTATCGTTAACCACTCGATTGCCCAGTACGATGCAATCATGAATCATATGTGACCAAGAATGTCATGAACTAAAGGCTTAAATAACCCAAAACATTTGATAGATTTCGGTCGATTTCTTGATTATTGGATAAAGCAGGTACTGTAAGTAACAAAAAACGATTTGACATGGCAAAGGTTTTCTAAATGCCAATGTTATTGACTTCGGCAATCTTAAAATTGAGGAGTTCTCTGGAAAAGGGGCGTAAGTGCCCATACGACCTTTTCCCATATCCATGTCCATACGCTGCTTGAGGTGACTTGTCATAGGATAGAGTGGTCAGCAGGGAGGTAAAATGCGTATTCAGAACAGGAGAAGCACATTTCCTATGCCTACAATATTTAGCAAGCCAACTTCCTGACAAGTTCAATATGGCTACCCTCATGAATATTCTACTAGCATCGCTAAAATATTTTGGCGGAATAATTCAATTCCTTTGAGCTGAAAGTGAGAATCACGAAGAAGGCAGACAGGGGGAAAGGGGAAGTATGTGGCCCAGTTATTCAAACCTCTGAAAGGATGCGAGAAGTTGGGGAAATCCATGAAACAGTTGGTTATTAAAATCGTGAATAAATTAATAATTGATTACTGATAAATAATTGATGAATAAAACGTGCCCTCAGTGTTCACCCTTTTATTGTCATTCTCTGATGAGGAGTTAATTTGAAATCTGGAGATTTATTTCTCGGTAAATTATGATATTTAACTGGAAATAATTGTTGGAAGACTGGTTCAAAAAGTGTCCTGAAGCGCGGATAAGGAAAAAGGGTGATTGTGCAATAAGACTTTCTGCCTGTAACCGAACAATGTGAGATAAAGAAATTCGTTAAAAGCCCAAGTTCAAATGGAAAAAGGTCTAAGATTCCATTTGACTGAAAACTGAGTTTTGACCATCTGCAGATTAGCTGTGAGGAGTTTTTGTCATTTGTCTCGAATTGCACATTTTGCACATACGCTCTTTCCCCAAAGAATTCCTCAATTACTGTACTCAATCATACAGAGTTTACTTTGCATCGGCATCCTTCTCTACTTCCCAGTAAATGTAAGAAGTACCATAATCTTGAGAATCCCCTCCTGTCCTTTGTTTCCCCTGTAGATTTCAATGAGAAACGGTTCATGCGTGCTGCACATAGTGTTGCAATTAATTTCCGTGTGAGTATAAATACCATCTACAGAACAAATAATGCTCAAGCTAAGCCTCACCATATTCCTTGATGAATGAAATGGAAATGCGAAGGAAAGGGACACCTTTCAAAAGTCTTTCAAAAATATATTGCGCAACAAGATTCAACGGTGATATAAAGGTAGCAGTAATATTCCAAAGCAAAACAAATAAAGTAGCATTTATTCCACCAGAACATTATTTAGCTCACCTCGAAGACAAAGCCACAACTAAGAAGGATATCTGACAAATACTATGGTATGTTTCAGGCTGAGTTTTTAGACGGTACAGTATATGTAGTAGCTAGTGGTATGGGCCTCAGAAGGCAGTAGAACTTGAAGTCATTTTGATTCAATGAATTTGCACTAGGCATCTTAGTTTAATTGCATCCATATACTTTTCCTATTTTCGCACACTTCAAACGATACTTTTTGGCAAATATTGCCTAGTTTAGACTAGAAATTATATTTCCATGGCTTCACAGAAACTTCATTTCTTCCCACTGCAATATTAAGTGCAGAGTAGTATTCTGTCTCTTTTCCAAATTATATGGGGAGATCTGCCCGTAAATATAAGCAATTAATTTCCTTGAACGTCGCGGATATAATATTTACAGGGTAAATGTAGTAAATTATGGCCTTTTGCCATAGTGGGCTTCCTTGACTCAAAATATTTTATTACCCGAATATTAGAATATTAGCTCATCGGGAGATATTGTTTTTGTAAGAGCCCACGAGGGCGAGTCATCTCGCATGCACTGCGCCACAGATCGGTACTTTCCAGGATGTTGATTACTGCATTGCTAGCTTCAAATCGAACGTCCCAGCGCTATCCCAAATCCTCGAACTTAATCCAATGCCATTTTGGCATTTTTATTATTCTAATTAATTTTTCCCTTAAATTACGAGAAGATAGAGGACACTGGATACTTCACAGAATCAATTGACTTACTCCTCTACTCCGGGATAGGAGTAGAGATAGATATTACGGAGAAACAAAAAATTTAAGGATGTATTCATTTCTAGGGAACAACCTGGGATGAGGTAGGAAAGCGGGTGGGAAAGGAAGCAGCGGAGAGAGGTAACTTCCTGGACTGTAAAACTGGCGATATCCGAAACCTCTCCGAAGAGATATGGGCAGTCGTGAACATTGACAAGTACTACCGTCCCCGCTCGCCCTCCTCTCCTTTTCCCAATTGGGGATACATGTGGGATATCAGTAAGTCACAAATTACATCATATTTTCAGCTGTGAGGCTCAAACTCCATGAGCATTCCATGTTTCCTACTCATCTTCTTTCGATTTGTCTACCCGTGATGAGAACCATTCTTATTGTGGCATAATTTAGCTTAATATGTTTGCTACTCATCATGCGTGCCTATGCGAGTTAGTGAATGCATAAGAAATCAATTAAAATGATTAATTTGTATCGATGAAACTGGCTCTTTAGGGTAGAAATGCAAGTGGTCAATGATATCGATCATGACGTTATGCAGGAAATGGTAATTGCTGGTGAACATAATGCCAAACGCCCACAGTTACTACCCTATGCTCACAAACTTGCCTTGGAAGATTTATTCCATTCTGGCAAATATGGGCTCAGTAATTCGATTTAGAAGGTACCGAATCTCTGCGTAGGGCTTGGAGTGAAACTTGCCACTGTGTTCTTTTCCTAGACAATGAAAAATTAGGAGAAGCAACTTCCGTTGGAGATGAGGAAATGAAGAAAATCAAAGAGATATGGCGAAACACGGGGGTAGAGATCCAGCTTCCGAAGCCTTTGGAGAACTCGACCTGGGTGTCCCTAGCTCCCATAGACATAGGGAGGAGTAGAGGAGGATTGCTGGAGTCCCTCTCAGTATATCTCACAGGGTCCCTCTTCCATCTCTCTCTCTTGAAGGTCCGTCTCTCTTTCTCTCATCTCGTCTTCTTAATTCTCATCCCCCTCCTTTTATTATTGCCTCTATCTAATGAGTGTTTGCTGTTGCGTGCCCTAAACCACGATCTTCAGATGTAGTTTTACATATTCGTTTTCCATATATCAGGGTAATCGCACAACTTTCGGTACTCTGTATCAGAATGAGCTTGCTAATTTCAATACTTACGAAGGCGAAATGCCAGTTTGATGCTTGCCTGCCATATTGGGCTCAGCACAACGCGACCACTAAGCGATATAAAGTAACCTGCAACATATAAGTTTCCGGTTGAGGGTGAGCTCATATTTAAAACCATGTCTCTCCCCTTCGCTGAATATACCGATGCAAAAGTGCTACATTTTAAAGTGACCTTATATCCACCGACCTGTTGTGGTTTCTGCAAATACCTTTCTCATTTCGGGATTAAATATTCCAGTACTGCATACTAAGCAATCAAATTAAGCCTAGTACTATTTTTTTCGTTATTCATTTCTCCTTGATGTTATTTTTTGGTGTATTTCCAACGATAGATGAAGCGATCCAAAATGGTTGGTATTGTTCTGTAAAAGTGCTTTTGCATTCAAAGGTTCACAATTCGCTCAAAATTTGACCAGAATGGAATATACTAACTTTGACACGACTAATCCATTTCAAAGATAACATCCTTAATGAATCAACGTCTCCTCTCCTGAATGAACTGAAACAGACATTTGTGGGAATTTTTGAGGTGAGCTCTGAAACTCGCTTTCAAACACAGAACCTTCGTAATTTTTTTGTTCATTCTGCTTCTGTACTTAGAACATATATATGGCAGTTAGGACGGAAATGAATATTGAAAATCATTGAGCACTTGAGACTCATTGATTTTACTGCATGCTCATATGCAGGAGGTATTAGGGGAAGAGGATCCTTGGAAACCTCTTCCTCAAATCCAGCGAGCGGCAGATTTGCTTCATAGACCCATTGTTCTCATTGGTGAAAGTCTCTCGTGTGAGTTTCTGCTTCATTGTTCTTCTCACTGTCTTCGAGAAAACTATATGCTGTTTCGAGGAACTTACAATGACGTTCTTGACCATGTCTCCGAGTAATCTTTTAAAGTTAGCGAATTATGCCGAATGTCAGAAAAGTTTATTTTTAATGACAAGTAGTTCTTTATTGGCAATATGCTGATCTGTAGCTTGAACCACCTACCAAATGCGAAAATTCCGTGGCAGAATTCCAGAATAAAGACTAGAATGAATTTATGCATGAGTAAACTGAGTCATATAAATCAGGTAAACTCGGAATCATTACTTCAATGTGATACTTTCATTTGAAAGACTTCCAAGTAGTGTGGTCCTCCAAAAGCCTTCACTGCAAATACCAATTGCATTAATTACTGATTGAACTTGCTATATATGACTGACGGAATTGAGCTGACAATGCCAAGTTACAATCAATTTACTTTTATCAAGAACCTGTTCAGGACATCATGCCATCCGCTTCTCTATATTCTTGGCAAGAGCCATGAGACCACTTTCCGGCTGCATATATGTCAAGAACACTCTCTAACCTGTTCCGCCCGGAATGTTTCCTTCATTCTGGGTGAGAGAGGACGGCACAAGTCGGCTGGTTGCATGTGTGAGGACGGCGCAGGAAAATAGGGATGAGAAGCTTTCCCTAAAATTTATTTCAGGTGTTACGTTCTTTGTCGAGCTGGATTGCATATAAGATTGATTCGAGTATTTCTGATTGGAACGATGCAGCAAGAGCCCAATCGAATGGAGTGCAATTAAGCATTAAATTCTTTGGTTTGAATAATTCGACAAATTTCTTATGAATAAGTATTTAAAAAACTATAGATTAGGAAAAAAGTGGAATGTCATGAATTCCAATTGAGATCTCAGGTGACGAGCAGGATGCACGGAATGTATATTTTCCAGATACTTTCCTACCTCAAGAAGGAGGAGGAAAAAATGAGGATGCGAAATGGATGGGAGGAATCTTGCTTCTCGCTCGCAACAACTCCAACCCTATCACCATCATTCCTCTAGTGCCTGAAGCTATAAGCAAGTCCTTATTATTGTATTTCCTACATGTTTTGCCTGACGTTGTGGCAGATCAAATGGATGCCGCATTCAACAATGTCATTTGAAAGTTTTTATATAAAGCCTGTGGCTATATCTGACTGCTAGCAACGGGGAGTGCTGAACACCACAGACCATAACAATAATTTCGCTGTAAGTTACCAGGAATACACAATGAATGTCGCATCCTGGGCTTTCTTGAATTTCCATTCTTTTCGCTAGTCTATATGGCTTTTAACCCTTCAAGCAGTTTTCAGCACACCGAACGTTCATCACTTAGGAGGTCGGGAGGTCATAACTCAGCGCTTGAAGGGTTAATATGACATTCCCTGAAACTCAAGAAATAATACGACCACAACTTCATTGCGCACTATTAAAGTAAATAGAAATAAATCTGTAAGAAATCCACAGGAATGAGAGTCCGCGTGTGAACGTTCACAAATTTGGGCCATGTTTGCACGCAGTACAATGGTAGGAGGTGCTGCTGACTGGCTTCTTTCTGTGCCTATTGGTACCTAGGAAAGCACCGGGAGAGACATTGAGTGTATTGGACGTGAACTTGCTTGCTTTTACAGCTATCACTAGGTTTGTTGGATTGTCCAAGACTCACTTTGCATCATAAGCGGTCTCATTTTTAGAACAAAACGGCAGATTCGTCATCAATATTGGGCTAACCATGTGAGACGTGTACGACATGACGAAATGTCGTCTTCTACTGCAATAAAGTATATGTCACACTATTTTCAGTTTACATACTAGAATTGGTATAATCTCCGTAATTTTTCTTGCATTCGACTGGGTTCCCTATAAGAATCAGAGTATCGCTTCAGTATAATGTTAGTTGCAGTACCACATAGCCAATAATTACCTAAGATTCCCACTGTGGCCGAAGACAAATTCAATTAGAAGCAAAAGGAGGATAAAATCGTGCCCTTCCGAAGTGAAATGGAATTGTCAGAAAATCATTACGAGATATTGTGCATAATCGTCACCTGGATCCTCGTCATTGTCGTCCTTCAGTATTCATTTTTTCCTATTCCTAGCTCTGGATGTAAGGATCAAGGTGGAAAAGCTGCCCTCGGTGTATGGGCAGAGAGAGATCCCCCCCTCTATTACAACAATCTCATTCCTGGGAAGGACGACAGTCTTGTGGCTTATACACACGATTCCTCTATTGTGGTCCGTGGACAGGGAGCTGGCTGGATTGCGTCCCTTTAGTCGAGGCAAGAATACGTTTTCTCTTCCCTGCTCCAACCCTTCTATGACCCCTCTGATAATCACAATGCCTTTCTCATAATCATGGTGATATAACATTCCCAGATCATTTAATCTAACCACAGTTTAAGAAGCTGTTAAGGTGCTGACTTCAGAAGAAATGCGACTTTGGAGATGCATCTGCTAGGGAGGAGACTTGTTTTAGGAATATTTGTTAAATATTTTTTTTCGACTCAGAGAAACGGAGAGAAGAGAACGATGAAAATTGAAACATGGTTACTCGTTGAAACGTACAGGTGCGTTTCGAGGAAAAGTCATCCTTCCGGGACAAATTCCTCTCTTTTGGAAGGGAAACATTCTCCACTAATGTTTTTTTTCTGAAACCAAGACATTCCAAGGTATCTTATTCGATTTGAAGAAAGGAATGTCCCTTTTTTATGTTTATTACTTCAATTTGGCTGTGATGTCACATGAGTCTAAGTCAAATGTCATTGAAAGAATCAATTATTTCCAGTTTCCTTTGGAACAGGAAAGACTCCAGATGATGAGGAGCCAATAGTGTGGTTTTGATTCACCCTTAGTGCGTTTTCTAAAAATACGCTTAAATCTCCACGTCCGAAACATACGACTGCGAGACATTTAATCGCTGGTACTTCTTAGATTTCTAAATATTTCGAAGCCTCAATCCATCCAGAAATGCGACACTGACATTCAAGTTTTTACAAAAATGAGGTGCAATTTTGCAAATTCTGCAATTTTGAAAACTCTCTAGCAATTCCCCCAAAAGTGGATCGCAATGTGAATCAAATAAATTTCACTCATTTGACACATGCGTCAAAACAGCATAATGTGTTAGTTTCTTTTTGAAATGGGAGATGTGTCCAGTGTTCTCCCCACTGACATCCATTCTTCCTTGAATGGATGGCATTTGCTCATGAATACCCCTCATTTTCTCTTGCAGAGGAGCTGACTGGACGCACGATGGGCTATTGAGAGTGGGAGGGCTCCTCCGCCTCTAATACGATTGAAACATATTGTTACGGTACTACGAGGTCGTAGACAGTTGTGGGGTTCGGGAGGAAAAAGGAATAACAGGAGAACTTCCACACGACACAATAAAGTGTAATTGTTATGGTCCATTGCAACACCCACACACCATACAATTAATCTACAATAAGCTCTGAGCCTTCGTCAGATGAGGAGTCGAATCCGCCCAGGGGACTGGGACACAGTGGGGCGGCGGTCGACTTCATCCTGGATGCGTGATCCTCGAGTTGGTTCGACGGTCGTAAACGTCTCCTCGGTCTCCAAGAAGACTGGATCGCGGAGAAAACGAGGAATTGGAATCTGAGAACGATATATGGCCTTGCTTAGCGGCCGATTGGTAGGACTAGGTCGAGCTTGCTCCAGGTAGGGCTTTCCATCTAGGCGAGGAGAGGACCGATTAATCTGGGATTGGCCGTGCCTGTGATGGGATTTCTTCCTCGGCGTGGAGGAGCTTGGACCAAATTAATAGGTGCTTGGGTCGAGCCGGATTCGGATCCGACCTGTCTCCCGGACGCGGAATGCACGGAATAATTCCCAGGGCTTAGGTCGAGCCTGAAGTAGAGTCGAATCGATATCCGGGTGAAGGAGAATTTCGACTAGCTCTAAGGGCTCGGGTATTATCTGATCAGAGCAATGAACTCTCTTGGTCGTCGGCTGAGGAGAGATTCGTGTAGGAGGGTCACGTGTCCCCCAATAGAAGTGATCTCCTCATTGGTAGCTGGTCAAGGAGATGGGATAAATCTGCAGCACGCTTCCCGAGTGTCCTCGCTGGGATCTGCTTGCGAATGACTGCGAGGCAATCGTTTGTGATACCCTGCGACCCTGCCAGGCGCTGAACCGGGATGTGGACATTATCTGGTTCACTTCTAGAATGGGTTTATTTGAGGGATTCTATAGGGTGGCCCAAAAAAGTGCACTCTTTCCAACGAGCATTTTAGGTGTGATGTTATTGAGGATTTTTTTTTCTGTTTACATGTAAGGGAAAGAAGAAAGACTTAGCTACAAAATGCTTTTTTTTCGGACTTGACATATCTGGAAAGATGACTTAGAAAAAAACTATTGCATTTCGGTTATGAAAAATTGGCGTTGCGCTCACCGACCGCATACAGCGGCAGGCACATCAAACCATTCTCGCGACGTCTACTCAGGTTAGCGTTTCCCATACCCTTTTCGTGAATGTCAGGACGTCGAGTGGATGTTGGGTCACGTTGGTTATCGCAACGCCGATTTTTCGTTACCGAAATGCAATAATTTATTATTTTTCTGGCTCCAACGGCCTGGAAAATATTCCAATTTTCTGCATTTTCCTGGAACATGCAGTTAGACAAGCCTAAGGACAGATTCTAAAAGAACAAGAACAGCAGCGCCACTCTCCACTCCAAAGTGACCCTTGTAAGATACCATTTTGCACCCACCTTGGCATTAAGTTGAGATGAGCAGCTCTTAAAATGCATGTAAGTATGTGGATGTAATTTTTTCAGGTCCATTGAAATCAGGATTCTCTCTGTTATCTTCTAAGTTGCACTCACCCGAGCTACCGTAAACTCCTAGGAAAGGGAGGTAAGGAAAGCCCGACCTCCTCCAAATTCTTCAGTATACGCTCCTTATCATACGACTATGACATTATGACAGTTCAGGCGTCTCAGCGCTAGGTGAGTGGCCTGACCAGGAGACTGTTTTTATACATGGAGAAGCAGCTCTTTGGCATCCTCCAAGGAGGCCCCAGTGGGTATCGCCTTCCCTAGATGACCAGCTGCAACCAGTACCCTTGATCTCAGTTGGAAAACCCAAATCACTGACATTCATAATGTAATTCGATCCCTCCTCTTCTTTCTCTCTCCCTCCCTCTCTCTTTAGTACCACTACAGGTGTTGGAATTTTCGTTAAATGTCTGGGCATGAAATTTCATGGCCAGGGACCTGACTCAAGATAGGAGTCAAGCTTCCCCTCTTACATTCTACACAGAGCTTTAAACCGATTACTGCTTTTTTTTTCCTACTGGGAGATTAGTTATAATTTCGAAAAATACCCCTATGTTCTTAATCTTCTGAAGTACTCGAATCACTCCAGATAATACGCATCCTTCCCGACCCTTCACCTTTCCCTCGTTTCCCGACACTTGACATTCTCAAGATCTTTCTCACGGAATGAAAAGTTTCAAACCTCCTTCATTCAGGCAAGATTTTGTGCTCCTGATTTTCTCTTTTCCTCCTGGATTAGACACTCTCAACCTCCCCTTTACCTCTGATGATTGATACCTACTCATATTGTTGAAAGACGACGCTCACGCATATTTCCGTGTGGGCCAGACCGAGAATTAAAAGTGATTACATTTTTTCCCTATTCGTTGACTATTGTTGCTGCCGATAATGACGTCTCTCTGGTCAAAGGTAGGTCAGTGATTCCAAATAGATTGGCATTTATCTTCTTTTTTCCTATTTGTCATGCGTCTTTTCATTGTCCATTAGGAATAAGCCGGATATAATATTTTAATTTCCTTCGACATTTGTATTTTGACTCCTATTACCATTTCAACAAAAAGCGTGATATCCGCACGTCCCTACAACAGAAACAATATATTTTGTAGGTTCTTTAATACTTCAAAATTAAAATTAAAATCTCTCGATCTCGTGAGCTGGAGGTTAGGATACTTTCTCTGGTTCAGAGAACAAATTCTTTTGCATCTCTTAACGTACGCGATGTAGTAGCGTATTCCGCTGGCGACTGCATCGACTGAAGATTCACATCGCCCAGGCGTGGGGTCTGTGCATTTACGAGCAGGTTTGCATGTCCCTCGGACCCTTGCTTCAAGTAAAGAGTTAGTCCGACGCCCGAATTTTCTCGGTTTTCTTACTGACGCTGGTTCTAAGAACAGATAATTCCTTATGTATTTTTAAGACAATAAGAAAACTTTCTAAGTAAGGGAGATTTGGTTCTGGTGTAATGAATTATCGACGTTCTGAAGGGGAGAAAGTCGTCAGCCAATAATTATCTCTTCGGATCGGATGACTTTTACTCTCTTCCTCGTGTAAAATGGATGGCTCAATGTCCGTTATGCTTCCATTCAAAATGAAGAAAAGTAAAGTGTCAATATAGAGAGAGGTTTCGCAAAGGCTTTCTTTGCCATTCGCCACTTCAAAAACAGCTGATAATCAAACTTGAAGACTGACCTTAAAGCACCTCTTGTGCTGTATCTCTCTTGAAGAGTCCAATGGATTATTTCTGAATGTGAAGATGAACAGACCTCTCAATAGTACGCATGCACGAGCCATCACTTCTTCCATGTCAAGGCAACACATTCCCCTGCCGTCCTGCAGATAATGCGCTGCCCCCCCCCCTCCCACACACAGACACACACGAAAGTGAAGAACCCCCCCGACTCAGCACTAAATTTTCGACACAGAAGGCGTGAAGGGACAGTAAAAGCGAGACGTCCAACAAGTTTTTTGGAAAAGGAGAGCTAAGGGAAATAGCAAGATTCTGCACATCATCCCGTCGTTTCGAATGGGCAGAGCTATGTGACAACAAATTTATTCACGCATGGCAGTGGAAGTGATTTATGAATGCAAAGCGTTTTCGGGAAGGAAGCCAAAGTGCATCCGTCAAAATAAGAGAACGACCAGAGGACTCTCTCTCAACGTTGTACGAGAAGGGGCGAGGCAGGTTTGGGGTGGGTGCCCTAATATGACGCCTGTTACTTATCGAACTCCAATCGGTTTCGAAAATTTTCGGAGAGATTGGACTTGGGAAATAGAGTGAAGAAAGAAGTTTTTCGGAGAGGCTGTTCTGACCAAGGCCAATGTATGAAATGCACGGCATGTATCATAAATCAAGGACGTCCAGTTTTGGATGGGAATCTCACCTTTTCCCAGGTCCATTAGGGACTGATAACTATTTTAAGAGAGAGATCCTGTCTTCAACCTTCCACAAAGGGATCTTCCGTTTTATTGCCTCCTCTAAATCTTCCTCACACTTGGCAGCTGGCTCATGTGTCTGCCCCCTATGCGCTTCAGCTCTTCCCAAACGAGACTACTATCCTTTGCTCCAGACATCGCGAAATCTTTCATGTCTCAACCTGCAAATTTCTCATCGAAATGCCATGGGAGCCTTGGTTTTATGCCTTGAAGAAAAAAAAATGCTTTTGATACACGGAACGGCTTTCAATTTGAATATTTAAATCATTTTTACGGGTCTTATGCCTACCACTCTAGAGTAGATGGATAAATACCTACAAATGTGCTTGAAGGAGACGCTTCAATCATGCATTGGAACTACGGAAAGTCTAGGTTCCCGTGAATCGGGCAATCGAAAAAAATTGCGAGGTCGTTGCAGAAACCAAGTTTTCGTCGTTTCTTTCCCTTCATGAGACGTAGCAATGTAGCCGGGGAAATGCAGCAAAGTAGCATGTGGCAATGTAGCATTGCTTCTTCATCCTCTAAAAATTGAAACCTGACGACTGGCCCTGAGTCTAACGCACCCATTCCATTTAACACGGTATTTTCCCTTCATGTTGTAGCATCGTTTCGAATTCGACTCCATGGGATAAAATTGGCACATGCGATCTTTTCCCGCTGATTCCGCAGGCAGCAAATGTGTTCATCTTCGTCGTGAGTGACGAATAAGATGCTCGCAAATGAAGGGATCGAAAGTCCCGAAACGTGACATTATGTGCATATCTTCTTTCGTTATCAACCTGACAGATGAGGTGTATATAATTTTAAAATATGGAAATGTAAAGTTAATATATTTTAATTTTGCAGAAGTTTTTAGTGCTTGTTTTCCCACCACATACATAGCTTGATAAAGTAGGCGAAAACGAAGAAAACAAAAAGAAAAAAAAAACAAGAAAATGAGAAGTAAAACGAAGGAGCCTACATTGAGAATGAAAGCCAATGGGAGAAGGAATACGAGGCAAGGCAGTTTCTTTATATAATGAAAAAGAGCAAATATAAATCGGCAGATATAGACCATGATCCTCAGGTAAGAAGAAAAATGTAAATAAATAAATAAAGTGGTTGAAAGGAAATGGAAAAGTTATACATGGATTGTTCACCGGAAGCAGATAATATTAGAAAATGAAGTAGTTCTGGAATAATGACATTTTAAGGGAAAGGGAGAGAAAAATAAAACGACAAGTGAATAAGTAACAGGGAGTTCAAGTTCCCAGGTTTCACACTGAAGGTAGTTCATTAATTTTTCACTTTTGTGCACTTCAGGAAGCTATCACCTGTGATCGCTTCTCTCTGAATCCGTTCGCTTTGAGGAGGCGTTTGTGCAATATAGCGTTCAAGAAGAGCGTTTCTTCTTTCATCAGTCGCATTTTTTCCATTCACATGCTAAGTGGAAATGAAATTGTTACGTGTCGAAATCACGACCAGCTAATTCGAGGTGATCCCCGGACTATCTCTTATTTATCGAGAGGAGGGGGCGGTCCTCACGTCCCTAAGGAAATCATCAATTCCCCTCCGTATTTCTGTTTAAGCCTCACATTCACACAAGAAGCTCAGAAGAGCGCGTTTCTCCTCTCGGCAAATAGGACATTTCCGCCGCAAACCTGGAGCTGAATATTCTATCACTGTAAGAGAGCCGAGCGTGCAACCCCTGACATGTAGTTGCAGGTTCAGCCACTAGATATCTCTAGCAAGCCCCGGTGTTTTTCGATATTAGGAGTACAAGGAATTAAATTCTAAATATCTATCCCAGAATAAAATTCACATAGAGACCTTTTAGTAAGACTAAGTCACTAGAGATTAAAGTAACGCCGCTGTCTAGTTCGGTGTTTGGAGGGAATCCAGGTCATGGCAAACGGTCGCATCACGGCCGTTCGCAAGCCGGTCCAAGCGAGGAACACTCGATAAAAGCGATGACTCGACCTCTTGCGGTCGAGTCTGAGATAAGATCCTGACGGATTTTGGACCTTTCCGCTCCAACCCGATATTAAGGCTCCCTCTAAACTCTGGGAATTTCTTTTCGAAAATCTGAGTCGACCGAGGCCCTGAACTCTGTCGGGAAACACGATGAAGATCGGAGTGCCGATCGCTTGGGGCAGGCCATCTTCCCCTCATCTGTTCGAGTGGAGACGGTGGAGGCTTATAGCACCGTTGAACAGGACTCCGACCGTCGACCTCCAGCCGAGACCCGAGGACCCCTCCTTCTCAGCGGGCGACGACTACTTCATGCTTCCTGTCGATGAGTGAAAAATAAACACACAGTTGAAAGGTTTTTCTCGACACTAGCCGAGGTACCCAGCACTGCACGGGTGAATATTATATACGTCCCATATTTGTTTGCACTAAATGAGGTACCATAGGGCAGGTGACCCAGGCCACCGTCGGGGGGGAGGGAACGCTCTTCACCTTGGGCGCCATTTGATCTAGGGCCGGCCGTGCCCTACTGGGTCTGAATTTTGAAACGTCTCCTAGCCTACGACCATCGCCGGAGCAAATGAGGAAGTCATGCAAAGTTTGGTCAGACAGGGATCATAGGCGTGGCTGTGCATAATGGACAGACAGACAGAGAGACACGCATACATTCGGAAAAATAGCATGGAAGATTCACATTTGTAATTTCCACCCAACCCCACAACGGGTTACAACCTCGTAGCACTGTAACAATTCTAATCAAGTTGTTAATAGCCCGTGAGAAAGCGCGGAAAAATTTTAAGGCAATGAATGCAAACATGGCAAACATGGGGGGGGGGGGGGGGGGGGGGGGGCCCCCCCCCCTGGCTCTTCCCCGGGCAGAGCGGGGGGGGGGGGGGGGGGGGGGGGGGGGGGGGGCGGTCGCCACCCTCTGGATCTTCCACTGGCCATGAGACGGCAGGGTGCGACAAAAGCACCAATTTCTTGAAGGTCTGCCCACGTTAATCGCGATGTCAAAGGCAGGGTCGAAAGGGGAACTGACGCCGAGCGAAAACGAAAGGCAGCACGAAAGTCAAGATGTTACCTTAAATCGTCGCTTTGTAGGAGAATGTGGAGTGTGGGCTTTTATTGGCGGCCTCTCGCTGTTCTGCGGACATCGTAACCCCGGCGCGCACGTTTCCGAACGTTAATGGCCAAAGGCCACGCTGCCTCAACCTATTACTATGGTTATGGGAGAGCACATGCGATCGCTCTTTGCGCACACGTGTGTCGTGTGCACGCTCGCTTGCTACCGACCACCACCATCTCCTTATTGCATAAAATAATTGCCTCATTCTCGATCGCTTTTTTCCCGCCTAAAGCTGTGAGCAGTGGGGACGATACTACAACGCTTAAGGCCCGTTCACATTGTCCTTCGGCGAGGCCTCGCCGCAGCCTCGCCGAAGGTACAGCGCAGACCAGTCTGAACGTGCCCATAGAAAAGAATGGAACGAATGTCTACGCCGAAGCAACGCCGCAGCTGCGGCGCACCTACGCAAGGAGTTCGAAGGAGCCAAACTTTTGTTACGGATAGCCAATGAGGAGTTGTTGACGTACTTACGGAAAGCCAATAGGAACGCCGACTGATATGGCGGCCAGCACGAGCTCTGAAAAGCCTGAATCAGCCTAGCCTATATGATTGACTCTAGGCTTGTGTAGTCGCTTATGGTCTCAAAAATGCCCTTCCAACAAATATCGTTATCGTTATTTCAATACCAGGTCTACTACCGGTTTGTGTGATAGGCGTTGCCCGCCTAGTCCTTGTCAAGCAAAGCTGGATACACAACGACCTGTTGAGGTCGGCCTAAGTTCAAAGGAACGGGAGAAGGGAAGGGGAAAGAGTAGCCTGACGTTGGTCTAAGGTTGGCATAAGGCCTTAGTATAAGCCTACACTCAAAATTAGGTTGTGCCAACTATGATAATGGGACCATTAGATTCGGCGTACACCGTTTTCGGATTGAATTCGTNAGAGTAGCTTGGCGTTGGTCTAAGGTTGACATAAGGCCTTAGTATAAGCCTACACTCAAAATTAGGTTGTGCCAACTATGATAATGGGACCATTAGATTCGGCGTACACCGTTTTCGGATTGTTAAGCATGGAAGGGGACATCGTCTCTTACATCTTTTGTTAAAGGTCTTTCAAGACGATGCAGTCTACTATCATTACCGGTGGATTCTAGAGAGAGTAGGTAAAGAGTTTAGAGAGAGTAGGTTTCGCAAAGCTCATCTCCTAAGACTTTTGGACCACCCTGTATATTCAGGAATGATATCTCCATGAATGAACAACGTTTGCCACTGCAGTTGCGGTACGAAGTGTCTAAATCGATGATAGCCGTAATGGCTGGAATTATTGATGAACAGCAAGCAAATGTACGTAGAGAGAGTAGGGTCGCTCAGACCGTTGAACAGCAAGAGGCAGCGAATGCTGAGCTCCGGAATAGGAGAGCCGTGCAGCCTGCTGCGCAACTTGATGCAAGGAACGCAGCAATCAAGTCTCGAAAGCCAGGGGGCGGCCGGGAATTGAACCCGGATCTTTTGTTTGCCGGTTAGGTGTGCTACCATTACACCACAGAACTCAGAGCATCTCCATGTCATCTCAAATCACTACAGTCGTTTGCCGCAGCAGGTACTGTCAGACTGTACATTTGATGAAGGAGGGGGCATTTGCTTCACATTGCTGGAGCAACGGAAAAATGCTCCTGCTGCAACTCACTCTTTACCCTGACGTTCTGAATGTGTTGCTCACTGGTGCAAATGTGTGGGTGAGGCATTTTTAGGAATTAGTCGTTAGCATTGTGCCGCACGTGCATTAACTTCCCTCTGTGCCGTCGGACAAGTTCTTGGAAATGGTCCCTGCTGTTTCAGAATCATTGGTGTCTGTACCATACGCTAACGCTAATAGCCCATGCGCTAATTGGTGATCCAAGAGTATTGAATGTGCTTGGAATACGAAATCAGCAAAGTCGTATTTGCGTCTCATGAAAACGTGCTAAACCGAGGCGTTCACAATGGCGATTGTGGCAATGAGCTTGAATATCATGATGATGATGTTTAAAAACAGAACCTCCCTGTGTACTGTAAGTTGTATGTGTATAAACGTAATGAAGCAGTTCAGTTACGAATGGGTAATGCGATGGACAAAGGATTGTCAAGGAGACGTTATGCTCACAAAATTCCACCTATTAGACGGCATGCGTAGCGGCCGCAGGCCGCTAGTACAAATAAATATCCCTCGCACAAAAAGGTAAAAGGGCATTGTATGATTTTTTGGCACTATTTATGCGTACATGCAGAAAACTAAGCAACTTTTTCCTGCAGTTTAAGACCCCTTATTTTACACTCGTAACGCATGTTCACTTTAATTTATGATTGATCACACATCTCAGACCCACAGTCTCTGAATACAGTCCCCCAATCACGTGCAATGCTACTCAAAGCCAAAAGTGTTTCAACCTGCTTTCCCCAACAGGTCCATAGTCAGGTAATGATTTCGACTACTTTGTCAGTCCTCATTGCACTGAATGTTTTCATTTTCAGCAGCTGGGCCTCCATTATTATGTTTCAACGTACGCAGCATGTCCTAGCAAATTTCACACTTACCTGGAAAACCTTGAGTTGTTTTTTGAGAAGTAACCATATTCCCCCAACAACAGGGGTAATATGGCCTCTTCAGAACGACTTGGTAAAGATTCAAAAGAGCAAAATCCATGCGGTTTTTTGCATGTGCCTGGCTGAGATTTAGTAAAGGAGATATGAATCAGTATTTTAGAAACATTGTAAAAGTCCAATTCGACCTTGATGGGACATTATGACCAGGTTTCATTTTGTAGGGCCATATTCCCCCAAACTACTCCACTGTAGGGACTTACAATTGCTGCTCGGGATGCCGCCTGTTACCTTTCTAAAGTGCCGACTGCCTCTCTTTCCGCCGACTCTTTCCTTATTTATTTAGTTAATGCCCGAGCATTTTTGTCCGTGGGCGAGTCCTTGATCATTTCGTTTGAATTCAAATACTCTGCCACTGTCCCACTTTTCTCACAAGAGTCGATGGAGGTGCATTGTAGCACTTCAAGTTTGGATCTTTTGGTCTGGGAATTCCTGGCCAAGGCCGACTAGGGGCCACCGGAATGCCAACTAACTTCAATTACATCTTGATAATTGTAAAGAGTTAATTTCAAGGATGCTTCTTCTACTTCCTCAGAGATGCTTCTCGAAAGGTATCATGATTGATGTCTCATTGAGATAGATAATCAAGTAAGAACTTAGTGAATAACATCCCACAAAGGAAGCTTGAATCTTGGAGTACCTCGACTATAGCGTTTCGTCTTCCAGTCGATGAAATTACTGTTCTTGCGTGTCTGGGAAGTTCTAATTTATGGAGAGGTCTGCAACCTCTAGTGATTTTCCTGAGAGCGTGGCATCGCAAGCATCAGCCATATCGATCCGTATTCTATTGGTGTGATGAGTGAGGTGTGCGGTTTTTTACTAAACGATTGTCCTTTTTCGTATTCGGGAAAACGGTATCGAATATGATGGGCTCATGCTCTTGAAATACATACCACGCTATAACCAGGGTTAACCGGTCGCCCTAAAAACAAAACGTAGCCAGGAAAGCAGAACGTAACCAGGGTCTATGGACCGGTGGACTCGCCTTTGCATTTCCTGTGGTGGCTGACTGTCCTCCGAACGATGCACGCGGTGGACAAAGTTGAGGCTTTCACCTCGAGACCCCAGGGAAGTTTACGAAATGGCTCATCCCTTAATGTCAATACTTAATCGAGGCCGATTCATTCTTTCCGGAGGCAGCGTAAATCTTGCTGGAAAACTTGAAAGGACTTCCGCCTTTGCCGACGTGTTGCCCAAGTTAAATTCCCACAATCCCGGAACCATCCATCAATGATAACATATTTTGCACAACCAACTGTCGGCTTTTAAGGAGTTCGAGGCGTGGTGTGAAATCGGCACATACGGAAGGCCGAAATTTGGCATTCCAGGAGTTTCCAACACCTCATTAATGGCTGAAACTAGCCTTAAATTCCTATCAATGACTGCATATTTTCTCTCCTCGAATCCGTTTCATCCTTCCCTTTTTCGTTCCACTCTTTGCGGTTTTCACTTCCTTCCCTCCCATAATTTTACCAGTGAAAACGCACTTCCTCCAATAATCTGATTATTTTATTTTCCTATTTTCAGGCATTCATTAAGTTCATTTAATTAAAATTGTTCGTGACTTTAATTGTTTTACTCCCTCTCCACTCAGATTTGTATATACTAAAGGTTGTATTTTATATTGGAAAGGTTTTTTTTATTGTATGAGCAGAAGCTTTTATCATCAGGAAACTCAAAATTCAAACATAATTTTATGATGTACATTACAAGAGATTCAAACAACCGAAATTCTGCCTTAGGGACGGCAATATAAGCCACTTTTCATTGTTTCCATTTTAAAACGATATATTTTGTCAGGGGCATCATGAGACAACGGGAAAAAATAAAAAAATTCAGCGGATTCCTGCGACTCTAGCAGAAGCTTGAAGAAATGAAGGCCATAATACAAGGCTCCACAACTTTATTTATGTTGTGATAGGCGAGTGGCCGACTTATTCCCAGGTCTTGACAGCGAAGCCGTGTTGATCTGAGTTGAGAGTGATCTTCTTGTCGGCGTAGCACCCTCGCCGGTAGGACCTGACCGTAAAGATGCCGTACTCGTCCAGATTCGGAGCGAATCCCACGTACTGTCCGGGCTGGACCCGGATGCAAGCTCGGTTCCCGCTGAAGTTCGTGGACCTAAAGGACGCACCGAAAAATTTTCAGTTGGGGGGGGAAAAAAACTCGAATCCAACAGAAGACGGAGACGTACGTGTAGACGGTCCAATAATTTTGGCCCGTGATGATGAGGGACCCCACCGTGGACATCCCGCTTGGCACTTGGGTGTTGTCCGTCCAATCGTAGTATGCGAGCCCAAGGAAAAAATAGAACTGGAAAAGCGTGATCGAATTCGCTTTCCAGTTGTTTTGGTTTCCGACAAACCTGCAGAACATTTACATTCACGAGACTTCCGTAGGGGTAAAACCATACAGGGAATCACTTGGACTCACCTGAGAGACGAGACTTGGTTGTTGACGTTATTCAAGTTATGCATGTAGCCATCTCCATAGACCCATTCTACTCTTCCTTCGTTCTGGTAGTTGTAGAAGTATTCGCTGTAGAATATCCAACTAGAAGCGAGAGAGCATCGAGAAAGGATGACCGAAACCGTGAATCTGTGTTTCATTTCGGATCTCGAGCAGAAATCATTCCAGTTCAAGATGTAAATTTTCAGATATTGGCCGAAAATCCCAGGAAAAAAAGAAGAGATAATCTGCTTGAGCTTTCGCGGAGTTAAGTTTCAAGTGTCCTTCAACAGCCGAAAAGATGAAGAGGCTGCTATACTGCTTTCATCGATTCCATTACCCGTGAAACTCGACAAGCAGGAGAGAAGCTGATCTGATGATTGAACTTGCGATCTAGTCTTCCAAACTCAGCTTTTAAATTTTCTGGATGTCCTAATGATCCCATAATAGATTCCGGGCCAATCCGATTCATTGCATACCTTACAAGGTCATGAACCCAGCCGATGAATCAGTAGATAGCGTACATAGCGAAATTAACGGGGATACGAGGTAATTAGTTCAATTGTGTCCTTCGATGGGGACTCCAGCTTAGGGCAGAGAAATTCCTTCTCTTTTTTGGAAATTCAAAGGGTTGTCCCTCATATGTTGTGCGTATTGTTATGCAGGAATGGGAATGATACGTCAAAAAGTGTGGATAGCTGGTGAAGGTGCGGTCTGCCTTTTTAATTCCGGCACATTACTTATGAAAGAATTAAGGGGATTTACACGAGTAGCATCACGATTTTGCTCTTTATCGATGTTGTTTAGCGCCTGCGAATCACTGGACCCACTTTCACGCGTCGTGCTGACTTTCACCTGCATTTTTGTTTGCAAATGCGTGGTTGCGAAACCCACGTTTCAACCGCTTCAGCTTGTGACCTGACTTGACCTGATTTTTCCCCCAATGGACTCGTCTGAACGAATTTTGTGACCCAGGCGAACGTGCCAATTCATTTGGTGCAGCCCATTTAAGTGCCTTTGATGTCTCCATCGATAAAAAGAGAAAACAAGAACACCCGGCAGGGTGTTCATTGTTGATAGCTCAATCTGCTATCAGGGTAGCAGATTGAGATGTTCCCAGGAAAACGTTTTCCTGCAAAGAGATAGACAAATCCGAGATAGGGAGGAACGCCCAAACCCGACTTCGTTTCGAATTCTTGTTGCCAACTTGACGAAAACTTAGTCTTCAATTAATAGAGCGGTTCATCTCACAAAGGCCGACGTGGAACGGCTGAGTGACCCTCACGATCCATAGACATTTTCTATGCACGTCGGTTGTGTGGTGGGAAGTGCTGGCATCTAGTAGAAGATGAATTCATATGCGCATCGAGCAAAAGGCAATCGATCTGTTCATAGCGGATCGACCTATGACGAGTAGATTCTGGACCAACCCATATGTAGAAATCTACTGTAATGCACGCAGCACCTTCACAATTTTATAGCGGCAGAATCTGTCGCTCGCAATCCACGTAGAACTTCATCCGAAGAGGAAGGTTCTCCTTCCTCTTCGAGGAACAACGAGGACGTGGCGCGAGTGGAAACGTCATTACAATAATATGGGGATAACAAATCAAACAAAAAATAGAAAATAACTCACATGCCGGTGACGCGAGTGCTAGAGATCATATTGTCCGTGATGTAGGTGTCGCAGTACCTGAAATCCGAACAACTTTCCGTCCTACCGCTCCAGGCTCCTAAGTTGCTTTGGTTGGGTAGATCGTAGATGTAAGCAAGCTGCCTCTGAGCCCAGCTACCTCCTAGGCTCAGCAGGAGTGCAAACAGAACGGATTTCATGATGTTGCGGTTTTCTTCCACTTCTGAAGTCGATTGCAGGGTTTCTGGTTCCACAGGGGGGGCCTGTCTTGTTTTTATTGGGGAAAATGTTCCCAGGGGACGGAATGGGGATCTGATATCGTTCGCCTCCGGTGTCCTTGATGTTAAATCGGGATTTCCAGGGAGACTTACGAGGGGAAGATACGGACGGAATTTACCGTCTCAGTCGTGAGAAAATACGAAGATAAACCAAGGATCCATTGAAGCGAGACCGCACTTGAGCACCAGGTTTTGCGAATATCCCTCAGAATCATAATATGGTACGGAGTTCCATGCCCATCCCGCGTTGGGTATCGCTGGATTCGTGCGAATACCTTTCATTTATTTTATTTCATTTAATTTTATTTTCCGTCAGCTCACAAAGAGCTTGATGATAGAATTGGGACTCGGGAATTCACTTTCGTACTAACTAATTCGACGCTTAGGTCACCCCTGAGGCCAAAATAAAAACTACATAAATATTGCATGCTATGTTCATACAATCAAAGATAGATATCAGCGAGATATAATTAAACGACCAGGGTGTTAAAATAGCTACGCCACTGAAAATGCCGATGGTCTGAATTGTCACATCTTAAATCTGTTTATTTTCATCAAATTTTTGCTTTTACAGGGGCCATTTTTTGCGTATTATAACCGAGCTACTTCATGTAAAATGATGTAATCGCGAGCTAAATCATCTTCAGATATAATTAGGCATAGTCTCATGCTCCTTTCTCTCATACATTTGAATATGCCACGCCTAAGGTAGAATAATGGTAATATGTTATGTCAGTCACACAAAATGAATAACTTTCCATTCATGCCATCACTGTTGGGGATATATCCACGAATTGAACATTTTCTCATACCCCAGGTCCTACTCCTTCTCATGGGTATTTCGCTTTCTTGATGGGACGATGTGTAGTCTCGGAAAGGCCGTGACTAACATAACATGATAGTGTAACTAACATAACCAGTCAATAAACCTCTCTAGTTCTATGCACGCCCATCTTCAGGTAAAAAGGTATTGTGGCAAAGTCTCGAATATATCCCAGCAAGTCAATGTAAATCGTAGTAAAGAAAGCAACTGGAGGGAAGGAGAAAGTAGAGCGCCGAAAAGCCAAGAATAAAATAATCTTTATTAGCGGCCAAATTTTAACGTTACGTGTACATAGGGCTGGCCTGCTTAGTAGCAGTTGTTATGGCATTACACCAGTCTTTCGCTGAAAAGTAAATCACTGCCTGAAAATTATTAGCGTGTACTCGTCAAACTTTGAGCGCTGTGCACATGCCACGTCAGAAGTAGGCCTATATTTATGTTATCCTTATTGATTTTCTCCATGCCATTTGTAAATGTCAGATTTCCCTTGATAAAATACGAATTGATTACACTATGCATGTCATACAGTCTCTGAAAAAAACATGAGAAATGTACCAAGGCTTACGCGAAAACGAAGTTACAGAGCAACGAGTAATTGAAATGATTCCTCCAAATTAAGTGTGTAATGCAGCAGGAATTTCCGCGGTGATTCAGATATTCTCGTGTGGGCTATACCTGCTTTAATCATTGCTTCATCATAACTAGCGAAACACGACTTTCAAAATCACTACAGCCCTCAAAGTAAAATGTCCTAACAGTTCGTTCCCAGAGGGTCAAAGAGGGCGTAACTTTCTGTTGCGTTACACCCTCTTGAAGCATTTTCATCACCCAGTCTCATTAATGTTGCGTGAGCCTTAGAATTTCTCTAATGTTTTTGGAGACGGTATGACATACACAGGGGAATCAGCAAATTTTTTCCTCTGAAAAGCTGAAATTCACATTGAGTAACCTAATTAAGCATTTTCCTGACGTGGCACGTGCACAGCACTTCAAGGTCGGCGAGTATACGCTCTTTCTTTTCACGCGATATTACATCAAAAGACAGATACGATGTTATCGCAAATCCTGTTAGGTGTATGAGCCCTAAATTACTTAGTTAAATTTCTTTCGGACGCTGAGATAGATCGAACTGCTGCTGAGGAAGGCATGAAGGCATTGCGTTTCGAAAGCGGAAGGATAGTGCCTTTATTGTAAGGCACAGGGAAACATCTAACAACGGGACGAGAATAATGAGAGAGAGGAAAAAGAATGATGTATGCAACACGTTCCTGGTAAGTATACCTTAATAAATCTGAGTGGGTAATCGAATAATTTCTCCAGATGGCACGTCCATGGATAGGTATTTCGAGGTATTTGAACATTGACGGAGAAATCTCCATTTAAGACCAAACATTCTAAAGGGAAAGCAATGCAGCAATTAAATAGAGTCACAGCGACAAGATTGACTCAACGTCGCCTTTTTCATCTAGGGACATCTTGTGCATGTGACCTTCATTGCATATTGGTAGAACATAACTTGGAGAAGGTACATGGCAAATTGGGTTGCATGAAGAACCCTAGATTAAAAGTATTCATGAGGAACATTAGATGTGGGAATTGACTTGTCCTTTTATAGTTACGTTAGTCATACATGCTTCATGCAACTCCACTAGCAGAAATTCGCATTGATTATGTGTGCTGAAGCGCTGGATAGCAAATACGAGATGGAGTCTCTATGAGCGAAAAATATTTATAAAGAGGGATGAAAACTGGACGAGAAAATTGAGTATATATATATGTACTCCGCGTCCGATTGTGACGTTAGTCTCGATGGGATCACCCTACCATGTAAAATCATAATTCTCAATCTTAAAAATTGTCCATATGAATGACACTCATCTTGTCCTTCATTTTGTCGCTCATCTGAAAAAAAAATCCCTCTGGATAAGCATCGCATCTCTTCTCAGACGAATCTGCTACAAGCAGATGTCTTTCTTCAAAAATTTCCAGGAATGATATATTCAGGATTGAAATCTCCATGAATGCATTGCTCAACCGGGAAGACGAAACGGATGTTGCCTAAGAGCAAGAATATATTCCGGATTTGAAGCCCATTATGGGAGAAGTCACGTTATAAGCGGGCTCCAGGTTAAAGAGACGAAAAAAGCAACTTTTTTAATGAAACCAAAAAGCACCAGAATGATCAAACCTCGAATAATCCGGTTAAAGAATGAAAAAGGTTTGTCAATGATTCTCTATATCAGGGGTGTCACACTCAAATCGGTCGGCGGGCCGTATTCCTTACCCTGCAGATGCCTGCGGGCCACACCAATAATTTTTCACTGAAATTTGCGCTGACAGACTATCCAAGCGGAAATTTCAAGAACAGACGGTAGGATGAACCACCTCCGCATGCTGGATCCAGCCCGCGCGCCGTATGTTTGACACCCTGACATATTTAATGCGCGCATTCCTCATCGCTAGAAAAGACTGAAATGAAATACTGACTCCCCTTCCCTGGAGGCTATGCTTCCCGGAAAGAGACTATACTGTAGGGACTTGCAGTTGTTGCTCGGGATGCCGCATGTCGCCTTTCCAAAGTGCCGACTGCATTTTCCTTATTTATTTAATGCCCAATAATTGTTGTCCTTGTTCAAATCCTCGATCAGTCCCTTAGATTTCGAATACTCTGCCACTGTCCCACTTTCTTCACACGAGTCGATGGAGGTGCATAGTAACACTTTGAGCTTGGATCTTTTGGTCTGGGAATTCCTGGCCAAGGCCAATTAGGGATCTCGGGAAATGCAGACTAACTTCAACTACATCTTGATAATTGTAAAGAGTTAACATCAAAGATGATTTAACTCACTTCCTCAGCTGACGCATCTCGAAATGTTTCCTGAATTGATGTCTCATTGAGATAGATAATCAAAAAAGAACTTTGTGAATAACATCCCACAAAGGAAGCTTGAATCTTGGAGTACCTCGACTAAAGCGTTTCGTCTTCGAGTCAATGAAATTACTGTTGTTGCCTGCCTAGGAAGTTCTAATTTGTGGAGAGATCTGTGACCTCCAGTGATTTTCCTGCGAACGTGGCATCGCATGCATCAGCCATATAGATCATTAGTCCGATGGAGTGATAAGTGACGCGTGCGGATTTTTATTACTTAGGCATACGATTGTTCTCTTTCATCTTCGGGAAAACGGCATCGACTCTGATGAGCTCTTATTCTTGAATAACGTACCAAGATATAACTAGGGTTAACCGGTCGCCCTGAAAAACAGAACGTAACCAGGGTCTATGGACTGCTGGACTCGCCTTTGCATTTCCAGTGGTGGTTCCGACTGTCCTCCGAACGATGCACGCTGTGGTCAAAGTTGAGGTTTTCACCTCAAGATCCCTGGCTAGTGTGCGAAATGGCTCATCCCCTATTGTCATTACTTATCCGAGGTCGATTCATTCGTTCTGGAGGCCGCTGAATTCTTGCTGGAAAGCTTGAAAGGACTTCCTCCTCAGTCGACACGTTGCACAAATTAAATTTCCGCAACCCCAGACTCATACATCAATGATATAAGTTTTTGCATAACCAACTATCGGCTTTTAAGGAGTTCGCGGGGTGGTGTGAAATCGGCACATATGGAAGGCCCGAAATTTGACATTCCAGGAGTTTCCAACAGCTCATCAATTTCCGAAACTAGCCTTAAATTTCTACCAATGACTGAATATTTTCTCTCTCCCATTCGGTTTATTCCTTCTCCTTTGGGTACTACTCTTTGCGGTTTTCACTTGTTTCCCTCCCATAATTTTTCCCGTATAATTGCACAAACCCCCAATGATATAATTTTTTTATTTCCCAATTTTCAGGCCATCCTTTCATTTAAAATGTTCACGACTTTAAATGTTTTCCTCACTCTTCACTTAGATCTATTTCTACTAAATCTTTTACCTTATGTGGAGGTGGGTATTTTTTTTAGTATAAGCACAGCTTGTTAATGTTTGGGTTTCCTGCTTTTATCATCAGGAAACCCAACCATCAAACTTTTTTTAAGATGTACATTACGAATGAACCAAACAACCGAAATTCTGCCTGATGGACGGCTATATGAGCCACTTTTCATTATTTCCCTCAGAACGATATATTTTGTCGTGAGCATCGTGCGACTGCGAGAGAAAAAAATTCAGGGGATTCCTGCGACTCTCGCAGAAGTATTAATATCAAGAAATGAAGGCTACGAGGCGAGGCTCCACAACTTTATTTCTGATGGGACAGGCGAGTGGTCGATTTATTCCCTGGCTTTGACGGCGAAGCCGTGTTGATCTGAGTTGAGAGTGATCTTCTTGTCGCCAAAACACCCTCGCCGGTAGGACCTGACCGTAAAGATGCCGTACTCGTCCAGATCCGCAGCGAATCCCACGTACTGTCCGGACTGGACCTGCAAGCAGGCTCGGTTCCCGCTGAAGTTCGTGGACCTAAAGGACGCACCGAAAATTTTTCAGTTGGGGGGGAAAAAATCTCGTATCCAGCAGAAGACGGAGACTTACGTGTAGACGGTCCAATAATTTTGGCCCGTGATGATGAGGGACCCCACCGTGGACATCCCGCTTGGCACTTGGGTGTTGTCCGTCCAATCGTAGTATTCGATCCCGAAGAATAAATCGAACTCGAAAAGTGTAATCGAGTCCATTTTCCAGTTGTCTTCGTCTCCGACAAACCTGCACAAAATTTGCATGCAAGAGACTTCCGCGGGGGTGCAACCTTACCGGGAATCGCTTGGACGCACCTGAGAGACGAGACTAGGTTGTTGACGTTATTCAAGTTATGCGCGAAGCCGTCTCCATAGACCCATTCCACTCTTCCTTCATTCTGGTAGTTGTAGAAGTATTCACTGTAGAATATCCAACTAGAAGCGAGAGAGCATCGAGAAAGGATGACCGAAACCGTAAATCTGCGTTTCATTTCGGATCTCGAGCAGAAATCATTCCAGTTCAGAATGTAAATTTGCAGGTACTGCCCGAAAACACCAGGGAAATAAGTGATTGCTTGCATCCGCTTTCGCGGATTTAAGTTTCAAATGTCCTTCAACAGTCAAAAAGCTGAAAAAAGCAGCTATACGGTTTTAATCGATTCCATTACCCCTGAAACTCGACAAGCAGGAGAGAAGCTGGTCTGATGATGGAGTCTGTAGTTCCAGTCTTGCAAGCTCAGCTTTAAAATGCTCTATAAGGCATAACAATCCCATAATGGATTCCGGGCTCTTCCGATTCGTTGCATCCCTTTCCCGGTCATGAACCTGGCCAATGAATCAGTACAATCCGGACACAGCGAAATAAAAGGGGATGAGAGTTCAATTGCTTTCTTCTATATCATTCGACTTAAAGTGGAGAATTTCCTTCTCTTCCTTCGGAAATTAAAAGGGTTGTGCCCCATACGCTGTGTGGATTGTTATGCAGGACTTGCATATGTACAACTGCACGTGGGAACGATAGGACTAAAAGTGCGGATAGTTGGTGAAGGTGTGGTCTGCTTTCGAATTTCTGCATAATAATAAAAAAAATTGTAATAAAGAGATTTACACGATTAGCACCATGATTTTGCTGTTTATAGCTGGCGAATCACTGGATCCACTTTCACGCGTCGTGCAGAATTCAACCTGCATTTTTGTCAGCAAATGCTTGCTTGCGAAACCCACGTTTTGACCACTTAAGCTTTTGACCTGACTTCCCAGATTTTTCCCCCACCGGAATCGTCTGAGCGAATCTAATGACCCAGACGAACGCGTCGATTCATTGGAAGCAGCTCCTTTAAATGCTTTCCATGCCTCCATGGACAAAAACAGGAAAGAAGAACACCCTAGCTAGTATTGTAGTTGCTAGTTGATTGCAAGTAATAAGGAAATGGTCAGTATACTTAACGAGTTCTTCGTTTCCGTTTTCATTGTCAAATCCGACGAAGCACCGAATTTGGAGGTGACCTCGGCGCCCATCGAGGATATTTCCATCACCGAGGAGACGATCATGAATATGGTACGGAAGTTGGCGGTGGGCAAGGCGACCGGCCCCGATGGGATTCCTGCGAGAGTCATTAAGGAAACCGCGAGAGAAATATCGGTTCCGCTAAGAATTATATTCGATAGCAGCTTCTCGCGCGGGGAAGTACCTAAGGACTGGAGACGAGCAAACGTCGTACCGATCTTTAAGAAGGGCGAAAAGAGTCTAGGTCCTTTAATGTCCGGCCATTCAGAGTGCTCATAGGGTCCCTTCTAGTACCTCTCGTATGATTCCCTGGTAGAGAACCTAAAGGAGCTTCCTTTGCGCGAGTAAGCCCTGAGAGTTGTGCCGTTTAGGAGGCGTCGAAATTGTCTCACCAATTTGCTCGAATTCTACGACTGGGCGACGGAAGAGAGGGATAAGGGGAATCCCGTGGACATCGTCTATTTAGATTTCGCGAAAGCTTTCGATATTCCTCGAAGGAAACGCGCTCATTCGGGACTATCAACACGGCTTTAGGAGGCGTCGAAATTGTCTCACCAATTTGCCCGAATTCTACGACTGGGCGACGGAAGAGAGCGATGAGGGGACTCCCGTGGACATCGTCTATTTAGATTTTGCGAAAGCTTTCGATACTGTTCCTAACAAGAGGTTGCGGGTTAAACTAGGGGCGCACTGGATACAGGGTAGGACGAATGAGTGGATCGGTAGCTGGTTGGCAGGACGAGAGCAACGGGTGATGTTAAATGGGGAGGCGTCGAAGGAGGTCGGAGTCGCAAGCGGTGTCCCTCGAGGCTCGGTCCTTGGACGGCTTCTGTTTTTGTTCTACATAAACGATTTGGACCTCGGCGTAGAGGGTAAGATTAGTCAATATGCCGACAACACCAAGATAGGTTTTACCATAAGGGGGGGAGGCGGATAGGGCTCGAGCCGAGCGTGATTTAAGTCTTTTGGACGAGTGAAGAAAGAAATGGCTCGTGAGGTTTAATAAAAGTAAGTGTAAAGTTCTCCACGTCGGTCGTAACAACAATGAGGTAGAGAATAAGAAGCTGTTGGCTTGCATACTACAGATACAGTTCGACATTGGCGGTACTTGCCCTGATGGGAATGATTCAGCAGGCTTATATCCAACCCTTCGACGATTGGTCAGGCCTACAACGATCTTTAATATTAGCCACCTTAGCTTTAAGACTCTCAAGTGGCTTATGTGGTTCATATGGCTGCTATTACTCCAATTTTTTTAGTGATTGATACGCTATTAAGAGTGCCTCGACCATAGACAGGAATTGCATACACCAATGGAGCACTAAGCGGCACATTTACAATTGTTAATTGGTGATCCTTATGCTAAAAATGACATGGCGTCATTAATAATATGTTCTTTAACACCTTTACTTTAAGGTGCGAGTATTGAACCCATGAACAAAGGAGTTTGATCGCATTAGTAGGGGTGAGCATCGAAAACAAATGACTTAGATCGCAGAGCGCCGAAGGTGCGTCCTAGTGTATGTATAAATGTAATGAAGCGGTTCAGGTCTGAATGGGTAATGCAATGAACAGAGGATTGTCAAGAAGACGTTATGCTCACAATAGAGGATTCAAAGTTCCACATACTAGACGGCCAGCGTAGCGGCTGCAGGCCGCTAGTTATCGTTTAAATGATAGACGAAGAGAATGTCTTCAGGTGATTTCATAGTGCCCGCAATATCATTTTGGATTGTTTAATCAATCATATCAAGACAAGGAAAATGATTCCAAGGAAAGTGACAAATAATGCGAAACTCATCATATTGGTCCCCCACCCATCATCGGGAATATTCTCACCTGTTGGAGTGGTCCTACGATAACTTTCTCTTTATCAGACTAATAGTTGTTTAGTGCCTAGTCGATTTCTCGCTTGGTCGTAGTCACTGTCTTCTTGTGAACCAAAAGCAGACGCAAGTATGAGGTAGCTCTCTGCAATCGCATGAGGGACAGAATGATAAAATGTCATTATGGGAGGAGCCTACTCGTAATGTGATGCACATGTAGGAATTTACTATCTACTTGTTGACATTCCCCGGAGTGAATTTTTTCCATGCATCGTCCTTCTCCTGGGGCAATCTTGAAACGTAGTGACTGACGTACTTCTTCGCTTCTTCCTGTTTCACACTCTTCCAATCAGGGGCAACAACGATCTTGAAGTCCTCCAGACCTGGAATATCCTTATTTAGAGACAGTTTCACAGGAGGAAATGAATTCCAGCCATCCAACAACGACAAAATCCAATGAGTATATTGTGGAACTTTTCCTTCTTCTCACGTGGGGTAATGATAGGAGAATAACTTCGGCGGTAAGGTTGGAGTCATGTGGAAGTTAGCCCATATCCACGTAGGCGAATTCTTGGATGCCTTCTTCAATGTAGGCCATGATCCCCATCCCGACAGCAACGACAATGGACTTTAATAAAAAGAAAACAATAATGAAGATGGTTTCAGAATTCTTGGCTCTTGGAAGAATGAAAATTTTCATGAACCGACTCGCAAGGAAGCTTTATTGGATTTAGTTTTTGTGACGAACGACGATCTGGCACGAGACGTTAAGGTACAGGATTACTTGGGATATTTCGATCACTACGCGATGACGTGAAATATCAAGCGGACGAAGAGTAACGCCAAACCGAGGAAGGTTTCGTACAACTATAAAAAGGCTAATTTCGAGAGACTACGCGAATACGTTTCAGGCATCGACTGGGAGGTGCGTCACCGTGGGCTGACGGTAGAGGAGCAGTGGTTGGCGTTCAAGACGTTATTCCAGGGCTTTATGGAGGAATGCATCCCCAAAAAATCCATAAAATCGGGCGGGCAACCGGTCTGGTTTACAGGTAAAATCAAAGCTCTCATCAGGGATAAAAAGCGGAAATGGGATGCTTACAAGCGAACGGGAGATACCACGGACTATGAGGAATATAGGAGGATCACGAGGACGTTGAAGAGGGAAATTAGGTCTGCGAGACGAGGAACGGCTGGTTAGCGAAGCTAAGAAGAACTCTAAGGCTCTTTATCGGCATGCTAGTGGTAGGTGTCAACAGTCGATCGGGCCACTAATGAACGAAAAGAGGGAGTTGATTGCAAGTGATAAGGATATGGCCAGTATACTTAACGAGTTCTTCGCTTCCGTTTTCACTGTGGAATCCGACTCGGCACCGACTTTGGAAGAGGTGACCTCGGCGCGCATCGAGGATATTTCCATCACCGAGGAGACGATCGTGAATATGATAGGAAAGTTGAAGGTGGGCAAGGCGACCGGCCCCGATAGAAGTTGAAGCGGGAAATTAGATCTGCGAGACGGGAGCGAGAGGAACGGCTGGCTAGCGATGCTAAGAAGAATCCTAAGGCTTTTTATCGGTATGCTAGTAGTAGGTGTCAACAGTCGATCGTCGCTAATGAACGAAAAAAGGGAGTTGATTGCAAGCGATAAGGATATGGCTAGTATGCTTAACGAGTTCTTTGCTTCCGTTTTCACTGTGGAGTGCGACTCGGCACCGACTTTGCAGGAGGTGACCTCGGCGCGCATCGAGGATATTTCCATCACCGAGGAGACAATCGTGAACATGATAGGGAAGCTAAAGGTGGGCAAGGCGACCGACCCCGATGGGATTCCTGCGAGAGTCATTAAGGGAACTGCGAGAGATATATCGGTTCCGCTAAGAATTATATTCGATAGCAGCTTTTCGCGCGGGGAAGTACCAAAGGACTGGAGACGAGCAAACGTCGTACCGATCTTTAAGAAGGGTGAAAAGAGTAATCCAGGAAATTACAGGCCGGTAAGTCTCACGAGTATCCCAGGGAAGATCATGGAGAGCATACTAAGGGACCATCTCTTGGATTTCCTCGAAGGAAACGCGCTCATTCGGGAC